>JACXVL010000328.1:7283-19303 GCA_014898675.1 Athelia sp. TMB
GGTTAGTATGTAAGCCGTGCCTTGACTCGCATACAGCCCCCGATGCTACATACCTCGATACTTTTCCCCCGGCGGCATCAGGAAGTGGAAGCGGCGTCTCGAATGGCTCAACTCTTGTTGACAGTCTGACAAGCTGAAAAGGCCGGTTTACGAGGAGAACTATGGGCAATCATAAGAGCAGCAGAGGAGAAAGTTCGGTGGAAGAAGCACGCTCGCCAAATGAATGCAAATGGTTAGTCGCGTACGTCGCTGTGAGTCAGAGACTCAAGGTGAGAGCGGCGGGGCGCTTGGGAAAGGCTCGGCGGGGGCTACATATGTCCATAGTTATCCTCAAAGCATAAAGCATCGAATCGAGCGATTGTATGCGGGGTAATAGACATATGCATCGAGGCTAAACGGGCGGGGCCGGAGACGGAGACGGAGATGGCAGCCGTGCGGGTGTGCCTCCTTGTATGTGCGCAGGTGCGACTGGGGCAAAAGGACCTCGAGGAAGGTTCATGGGACGGATTTAGCAGACGTCCCAAAGAAGAGCAGTAACGCCAGGTTCGCAGACGGAAATTCCATGAAAGAACAAAAAAAGAAATCGTCCGGCGCTGGGGGCACGCCCCGCGACGGGTTTAATGGATTTATGAAACATCTTTGATCGCCGTGTGTCACCAAAACGCTACGTCCAAATCGGTCCGACTTCATAAACGCCTCCTCCCTCGGCTAACGCTTGCTTTCTCCTCTCGCCCAGGTCGCTTTTTCTTCTGGTTCCTCTTCTTCATACCGCTATGACTCAACCGTTCAGCAAGCTCTGCGCAGTCCCAGCCGAGGTTCTCGAGAACATCGCTCTCGAGGTCACCGAACTCGACCCGTACGGTCCGCCCTCTGGCCTGGTGTCATTGCTTTGTACCTGCAAACACATCAACAACTTGCTGGCGTTCAGAAACACCCCCGATTTTTACTCCAGAGTCTTCCGATCGCGCTTCGATGTTGCTGCGCCCAAGCGTCGGTTTGGCGCGATTGCTGTCAGGTCTTCGAATCTGTCTAAGCAGCTTCAAATCTACTGCACGACTTTGCGGGACATAAAACGCGGCGATATCTACGCCGAAAACGTCCACAACGTCTTGAGGACGGCCTTTTTCTTGGCGCTCGAGAGCGACGGGAAGAACGCCATCCAACTGCAAATGGCAGGCCTCGGCGATTTCGTCGATCGCTTCGTCAGGCAGCGGTTAAATGACAATGCAAACTTGAGCGACGGTTGGTCTCCGGAGAGCAGCGTGAACGCCATCGCGCTGTGGTTACTGTGGTTCACCACCACTCGAGGTGCGTCGGCCTCTGTGTCACATGGAGCCATTTCACTGATCCACTCTTGCAGAGGGCCTGCTAGGAGAAACGGTGGAACAAAGACAGCAGATCATCGATCTGGTGCTCCCATACGTGATCATGCCATTTCGAGTGCGTCCATCCTCCTGATTGTGGTTCATTTCCTAATCCTTGCTATAGTATCCTTCTACACACGCTCCCGCCAACCACTTCGAGATGCCCCTCTCACACAGATACAGGCACCAATTCCCCCACTCCGTCGTCACGGCCCACGGGCCCTTCCCGCTGTACCGCGAGCTCAGCGAACTCATCGAGGACGTCTTCCACTACGACATCAACATCGAGTTCTCCCGCCCACTCGTCACCGTCGCCGCCAAAATGCTCTACTTCTCGCGGCGCGAAATCATACCCATTGGCATCCCGCCACACCTGCCCGTCGACCGTGCGCAAGCCATCGCGCTGGGCCACACGCACGTCCGCCCCACGCAGGCGGACGTGCGCGAGGTGAACGCGCACCAGAGCGTGCGCATGGTGCCTCCGCCGAACTGGAACTACCGCGACAGCCTTTCGCCCGCAGAGCTCGACGCGATGGCGCAGGGCCTCTGGACGCCGGCCCTGACGAGCGCGAGCGCGCTCTGGGACAACGACTGGAACCGCTCGACTTTCTGCTTTGACCCGTGGGAGACGGCCCCGCACAAGGGCGTCACGTACACGCACGGCATGTTCAACGGGCTCTGGCAGGGGCGCATGCTCGTGCCCGACGAGGTCGCGTACCGCAACCTCATGATGACGCCCGCGCGGCCCGCGCACTTTGGCGAGGGGAACCCGCACGTAACGACGGTGCCCGTGTTCATGCGCCTGCGCGAGCACCATTGCATCAGCCCGCAGGTGCCGATCCGCATGGGAGGCCGGGGGGATTCCTTCGATGAGGGTCTGCACAATGCGTGGATGCCGAAGACGCGCATCCGCGAGGACCGTGGGCTCGCGCTCGTGGAGGACGAGTTCGGCAACAAGTCGGTCTACCACACGTTCGTGCCTGGGAAGCCGAGCGCGCACGACGAGGAGACGTGCACGGACTGCATACAAGACCGGGAGGAGGCTGAGGAGGACATGCGGCGGAGGAGCTCGGCGCTGGCGGCCGCGAGCACCGGTGGCGATGTGGACATGGACATGGACGTTCCCGCGCCGGATGCTGGCGTCGAGAGGGTGTTCGCGAGCGTCGGGCTGGCCAGGGAAGACGTCGAAATGGACATGGATGACAGCGAGATGGACGACGACGACGAGAGCGATGCGGGGCTCTATGAGCCGTTCGAACCCGTCGAGCCCAAGCCGGCGCCGCGCAAATGCGACGGCATCCAGGACATGCTGCTCACGGGCGAGGTATGCTCTTTCTGCCTCCTATTTTTGCGGCGGTCACTGACGATTTTCTTTTTTTCTTTCTTTTTGCAGACGGACATCGCGCACGGCCAGGCGTGGAACCACTACATCTTCTACGGCCGCATCCGCACCTGGGACGGGCTCATCGCGCTCGTACGTGTCCCGCGCCGCGTCACAGGCCTCGAGAACCCCGCGCTCGGGCGCTGGGTGTTCACGGGCTACGTCGTTGGCGGCGTGAACTTCGTGGGCACCTGGCGTGCGCTCAACCACGAGGACGTGGGCGTGCCGACCTGGGAGTCGGCGTTCTGCATGTCGCGCCGCGAGTAATTGTTTGTATTATTTCAGACTATGCTACTAATTTTATACCAAACCATCGCGACCACTTCATTTATCATCTATACCATACATACATGGACTCACTGCACTACTATTACCAATAGGAATCGCATGACTGTTGCACGCTTGTATTGCTTTCATACCACACGCATAACCCACTTCTCGCATACAACGAATCCTGTCTCCTTATCCTATAACTCTGTACAGGGATTCGTTCTTATGCTGTATACTAGTACTGTCTCGTGCAATCAGAATCACTCGAAACGCTGCACAGCTGATGAATAAGGGTGATATTTGCGAACTTGTACTAGCTACTAGCTATACAAGTAATATTCGTTGATTGGTTTAATATTTGATAGGAGGTGTTGAGGGAACATCAGGCAGACTGGGTGACTTTCGCACCTCTCTTTCGACAAAATAACGGCTGGAGAGATAGATAACGGCTCAGAGTACTCAGCATCTCCTCTCGCTCCTGTCTTCTCGCATGGGAGAGCATATCGCGGTCGATCCGCTTCTTGAGCTGTCTTGCCTGCGCATTGTATTTCTTCAGTTGGCGAGCGCTGTTCTCCTTGTCCACGTGAAGAGGAGAGCTAGATCGTAGAGCAGCTTCGTAGTGTGCAACGTAGCTGAGCTGGATGTCGAGGTATGTCTTGGTCGTGGTGAGGACGTAGGCGGTGTTCGCGGCCGACTTGCTGCTCATGTGGATGGAGTGCATCGTGATTGATTAGATTGTGGGGCGAAAATTACGGGTGCGCTTACTGCTTAGGCGAGTGTGGGTGATGAAAGGTGTGGATGATGAGTGTGTGAAGAAGAGAGCGTTTAGGGGGTTTTGGCCCAGGGAGCCAGAACTTGGGCGCCGGAGGGATAGGGGATGCGGGGTACGGAGTTAAGAGAGCGGTGAGACCGTCAATGCGGCGGTGGCGAACCGGTCGCTTTAACAATTTTGTTAATCCCCGGCCCCATGCACACACTTGGGCCTACCGTCGCGCGGCCGCCACCCCGTATTCCCCAGATTAAACCTGTCATAAAGATCCTCGCCGGAAAACTCTTCGATCCCTACACGCTTCAACTCCTGGAGAAGCGCGTTATCACTGTCTCTCCCGCCTCGGGGCTGATCACGGACGTTCAGCCTTGGTCTGAAGACGGCGTTTTGGTCGGCGGCGACGGGATTACTACCGTGGATCTGCGCAGTTCGACCGTCCTGGCTGGCTTTGTCGATGTTCACGTCCATTGTATGCGGTAATTGACGTATCTAAGTTGAACATAGCACTGAGAAATCTGGCGCCAGTCTTCCTGCATCCATACTCGGAGACCCCGTGGGACGAACAGGTAACCAAAGAGACTATAGTAGAACGTACAATCAGGGCCTCCTTGCATGCGAAACGCACGCTCGACGCAGGCTACACCGCCGTCCGGTGAGAATCATGACCTCACGATAAATACTACATTTCGCTCAACAGACGCGGACATCTAGCGATCTCGGAACAGAAGGTGCTGGGGACGCCGATATCGCATTGAGAAAATGCCTTTCAGGATCGAGCCCCTTGATCCCAGGCCCTCGCTACTTCTGCGCAAATCGGGCCATCGTCTGCACTGGAAGCTACGGTGCGTGTCCGCGGCGTGATTTAATCTGACGTGCTGAGTCGTGAGTGATACCCAGGTCCCAAAAGCTCCGTTCACATGAACCAAGACGGCGTTGAAGGTATCACCGGAGCCGAGGTGGCGGATGGGATCGATGGTTGTGTCAAAGCTGTTAGAAGGCAAATTGGCGCTGGCGCCGACTGGATCAAGGCTTGTCAACCATTTATTTCTAAATTGGCACTGAGCTTAATTTAGTTCTAGGTATACGCGAGTAAGTATTGAATTTGGAGAACAGTCTATTTTCAGGGATATTGAGCAGTGAACCGATCAGATTATCGGGTTCGCTCCCGCATGGCGGGTGTTTCGTCAGTCGCGGGCAAGTCAATCGCCACTTTCAGTGATCAGGAGCTCGAAACTATCATCAAGACCGCCCATTCGTATGGAGTCAAAGTTGCCGCTCATGCGACAAACGAGGACACGATACAAATTCTCCTTGACCTTGGGGTGGACTCCATCGAGCACGGGGTGGAGATTGATATCAAGAAGATTCGTGGCAACTTAAAATGGGCCCCCACGCTCGCGGCGTTCTACACTTCGGGCGGCGAAAATAGTGATGTATGGAAACATGCGAAGAACGCGTTTCAGCGCGCTGTAGAAGCGGGATTTGACAACATAGTCTGCGGAGGGGATACCGGCGTCTTCGCGCATGGAGAAAATGCCTTGGAGATGCAACTCATGGTAAATCTCGGCGCTGACTGGAAGAAAGTATTGAGATGGGGTACGCTGGGTGGGTGGGAGTGCGTGCGATCAACAGGCTGGGAGGGTGAGGCTGGAGCTAAGAGGCTCTCCAGAGTTGTGGAATTGAAAGAGGACTGGAGGGTGGTGGGTGATAATGAGGTCCCCTTCGGCGCCATCCGGAAAGGTTTTGCGGCGGACATCATTGCAACATCTGGAGATTTCGAGCATGATTTTGGAGGTGCGGTAGCAGCAAGTAGTATAATATTCGTCATGAAAGCAGGCCGTGTACACAAGCAGGATGGTATCAAGATAGTATAGAGCGAGCGAATATATTGTGGCAGCGTGGTCAAGACTCCAACCGTGGGAATCAATCACACGTGCAAGACGCAAGTAAATTGTTTTTCAGATTTTCTTTCTGCAGTTGTGACCCCTCGTTATCTCCCCCTCGTTTCTGGTGACTGTTATCGTGCGCACAATACTCCATGTATCAGGGCTTTCTTACCGGTAAATTGACCGAAAACATTGCTCTTCTGTTGACTGCTCGTTGGCTGCTCCGTGCCTTTGAGTTGCCTATGCCCGACATGGCCGCATTAATGCTGGGGACCCACAGGCTCATAGTGAATTCAAATTGCGAAACTGCGCTGACCGACACTGTTTATATCAATTTGAACTGCGCTTGAATGATATCCCGCGATGGTCAATTCATCAACCTCGATCATATAGATCCCAAGGTGCACCTTGCGCTCCAAAGCCCAAGTGACGCACACCATGTTGATAATTCAAGGATGAAATCAGAAAGACCATCTCCCAAAAGGTCTCAATTGACCACTACATGCTGCAGCTCCTGGGAGCGAATTAACACCATGTCTCTGACTTCGGGACTCCGAGTCATAACCGACATTGAGCCCTGGGTTGCAGACGCTGCTTTGGCTAACGGCGGAGGATTTGACAAGTTCCATTGTGACTGATCTGTGGGGTCGGACTGTTTGAGTTGGCTTTGTCTATGTGCACGTTCATCGTAAAACAGCTTCCAAGCCTCTTTCCCTAATCACAGACGACCAATGGCATCATTATTCCTTCATCCGGAAGCTTCATGGAATGACCGAGTAGCCAAAGAGACCATCGTAGAACACACGATCCTTTGAATGCAAAGGCGGAGCGTAATCTTGTGAGACACTCTACTGCCGTTCGGTGAGTGTTAGAACTCAGCGTATAGCGTGCGCTTCACTAAATGAAAATGAAGTGGCCTCGGAACGGAAGGAGCGGTTGACACCGATATTACTTCGAAAAAGTGATTAGCAGGATGAACCCCATGATCCTCGGACTTCGATACTTTTATCAGAACCAAACTGTCGTTTACACTGGAATCTCGTGGCGCCAGGGGTCCATGACGCGCTTCAAGATAGCGCACTGACCTTTGACTGCTCCCAATGTCCTAAAAGCTCTATCCATCCGAATCAAGCGTCAAAGTCATCACCGGAACTCAAGCTGCGGATGGAACGAACGGCTATATCAAAGTTGTTCGAGGGCAGGTCGGTTCGCACACAAATTGGATTAAATTTTGTCCCATGACCATCAATTCATTTTCGTAACTTGCCGTGATCTGGTTGATAACGCAGGAAAGCCTTTCACTCTACGGAAAATGCGTTTTTCAGTGACGGTTCCAACTCTAGTTCCAGACTATCGCATATGACCCGTATGGCCGGGAGTTTCATATGATGGGTCGCGCGCCACAGGCGCACGCAGCTTTCAACAAGGCTGAGTTCCTAGCTATCATCGACTGTTCATCCAGCATATCAGTGACAGCTCATGCTATTAACGAGGACATAAGCCATATACTCAATGGCCTCAATGTTCCCTCCGCTGCGCACATTTTGTGGGTCAACACAAAGTCTCGCTTTCCCAACGTGGTACCAAGAAAGTTGAGATGGCGGGAAGCAAATTTTGACTAGGCCATCCAGGGTTTCATGACCTCATTTAAAGAGTCACCCAATGTAAGAACTGCTTGGATATGCAATTTATGGTGATGCTTGTGCTCCGAGGAAGGTCCTGAAATGGGAAATATTGAGTGGCCGGGCATGCATCCAAACTGCCAGGGAGAAAGGAAGATAGCGCTCAAATGATGTCTAGAGTTTCCGAGATGAAAGAGCGCTGGAATGTGACGGGTGATAAGGAGGCACCGTTTGGGGGCTATTCGGAAAGGTTTGTAACAGACAATAATGCACTGTGTGGAGATTTTGGGCTCTTTGGGGCTAGAATCCATGAGGCAGAAAGCTGCAGCAAGAGCTATATTATATATTATGAGAATATCAATGGGCTGCGTGTGCAAGCGGGACAGTGTTGAACTAAACTTGAAGGTGCTGGCGATCTGAACCGTGTGAATCATTGACAAATCATGCATGTCAGGATTTTCACTGTCGCCTTCGATCTACTCGCTCTCAGCTCTTCCTTCCTAATGACTTTCTTTGACTTCTCTGAATGCGCGCATTCTAGCATCCTCGTGTATGTACTGAAAATGCTATATGATGCACTGCGCTTGTTCTCTGTGAAGCGGCAATCTACTTCTTGTCTACTCTAGCCTTCTGTCCTTGTATGGCTCTTTCACCCCACGAACCAAGTCAAGGCCCCCTTGCCCTTCGTGGAACTCTCACACCGGGGGCCTGTTACGTTCGTGGGAGATTGACCAGGCTCGTTTACCTCGCTGCGGGACCTCGTTATGGGGTTCAACAGACTCACGAGGTGGCGAGTTCTATCGTTCCTTCAGAGTTGAGTGTGCCGCATTATCCCTCTAGCACGCCCGTAGTTTTGGAACATACATTCCTTCCTTCTAGTGCCCTAATGTTTAGGTTGACACCGTGGCGTCATCCCCGTAGGACCACTTTCCTATCGAGTACTGATTCACATGTCGTTGACAGTTTGGCATTCAATCGGACATCACTGTACTCTAATACCGCGTGATCTGCCTTTGGAAAGCCGGTGCACGGAGCTTCGGGTTATCGATGGTTGGTTAGGTGCTATATTCGTGAGTCGTTAACCTTCGGGCAAGTGATCATGCACTCCTTACTTGAGCTTCATCCGATGGCGTAGCACAATTATCCAACCCTTCATGACAGCCGCACAATAATCAGATTGCCCGCCTTCACTACCATGTCCATTTCCGATTTGGCATTGCTCTCATTGTTCGATGGTGTCTTATCGCCCTTGTCTATTTGATGGAGAACTTTATAACTACTTATGCGGCTTCTAACGCTGGCGATGTCCGGTGTTGTCAATAAGGGCTTTCTCCACCTGTCGCCGTGGGCAAGCGCTCTACAGCGGTGAATCTTTGTATCTTTCCTTGTAACAGATGAGCCGAGATTCATTCCTTTATCTTCACTGGCTGCGCACTCGTGACATAACTTTCCCCGAGTGTTATCGCGCGTAACTTTGCTTAACATAGGGCCCCGGGCTATACCGAAATGCTGCCTTCGGATTTCACCCACCTTCTCCTTTAACCTGTCTTGGGACCCGTAAAACAGATATATCAATATTGTCGAACACGCGGTGCATAGTCTGGACATACAGCAAATATGTTTGTCATTGCCAGGAATATAAATCTCATCATGCTCAAAGAGTACCCGGTCGCAGTTGGAACTGAGTCAGCGCTGCATCTTGGGTAGCTATCATACACCCGCTCAACATACATTTATGATCCAACGCTCGCCATGTTCTATAACACGCTCAGATTTCTGGCGCTAGTCGTTCAGCCTCGACCAGTGCGTTGCCAAAACCTAATTTCTTGTAACGCATCCCATCTAGTTGCTGACTCGCCGGACCAGAGTTTCAAAGTACCGCCATCTGCATCTGAACCATTCTACTACTATAATACCGCGTCTCGTGCGTTTTCTTCTGGAATAGACCTAAATTCTCTCATTCACAGAGCGGAACAGATGGGCGCGTCGCATCTCAATCAACTTCGTATATCGAAAATGAACCATCCCTCTCTTTCTCCTTCGCATCTTCTATCTCTCTCGCTGGGTCTCTGGGAGGCGTGCGATATTTCGGTGTTAAAAAGTCGCTGAAAGAGCTGCCATCCTCTGAGCGTGCTCTCAATTCTGCCGTGCGTGCTTTTCAATACTCGCTTTGTAATTTCTCAGCCAACAACATCATAAAGAGCCGGTTTATCGAGGCCATTGACTATGCATTTCCTCCTGCGTTACCACTCAAGGTCCGCAGATAATGGCTTCTGATTTTCCGCTACTTATCATCGTCTTTGATTAGACGTGCCCTAAATTCCCGACCATCAGCGTACGTGTCAACGATGGTCTACGCCTGTCGACCGCCTAACACTGTATTCATATCGAAGCATGCTAGACAACCTGCACATGTTCTAACCATCTCCACTCCTACACTGCGTCGGTCACAGAGGCGTATATCCAGTGTCCAAGAATTGGTAAGTGTATGCGACACGACAGGGCGTTCACCTTGTTCAAGACCTGTTAGGCGTCGCCCGACAATGTCCATCCAGATAGCTACCGTATTTCGCCATTCAAGTTACCACGGATTTCCCAGACCATGCAGCCCCTTGTAAGCGCAAGTGCTCCAAACTCCGGCCATCAACTCAGCATATATACAGATTTCACAAACCTTTATCGCACCTTTTTCAACCCTTTCACCCATTCTCGAAGACTACGATCGCCTAAGGAATCCATCTTCTCCGATATCTCTATCTTGCTCGAGCACCTCTGAATCCGTTTATTCCGAAGAAGACCTGCAAATGCGATTGATGGATCGCGCGTCAGGAGTGTTTATAAACAAAGTTTGCAAGGTGCAAAACAGCGTTTCTTCTGCCTGATAACTGAATTTAATTTGGATATTCTGGAACTTGCGACAGGCGAGTCAGAGCCCTGTGCCCGCCGAAGACTTCGAATTCTACGATCTGGGATCGTCTTTTGTCTTGTCTTCTTATCAGAACCACCGTCAAGCAGAACTGGAGCGAACCGAATCATCAGCAATCAGCGGAATCCTGCCTTCTATGATGCTTACGCTGCCAACTCCGGAAATTCCAATCCTCTCGGCGTTCAGCCCAGCAGAAACCTCCGCGGGATTGTCAAAATCTAGAGTCTCTGAAACAACAGACGGCACCACTGGCGAATACGCATGCCTGTACGATAATAGCGCAACTCAAGAGCTTCCTGACTCATCTGAGACAGCGATAGGCGAGGACATTGGCTGTTTGGGCACTTGGCAAGACCGCGGAGAACTCGAGAGAGAGACTATGGATATCCTAGACATTCCTGTGGTCGATTCGCGGAGTGAACAAGCTCTCAATTCTTCCTCATTAGGATTTCCTCCAACTGCTTCAGACCAAATATGGGAAGCGTCGTGCTCATCTCCAACAGCAGAAGATCCACGACTTTCCATAATGAAGGTGCATTTTCGTAACGATGATGATAAGGCCCTGCCCGAAGACAGCTCGTATCAAGGTCTATCACATAAGCCCATTCCGAAGACTGTCGTGAAGAAGACATTTCGAGTCATCAAGGACGTGTTAATGATATCCATGCGTCAGCCGATAACAATCTGGAGGAAGATGCAACAACGTCTTCACTCTCCCAGTATATCCTACGGATCTCCTATTTCTCTCACGCCTCCAGTTTACGAACAGATGCAGGCTACTGGAATGCCATTGACACCGCACTGAGCTGGCTGATCATCAAGAGCGGGTCGTCGGGGACAGATAAGCAACGCTTCAAGTTGAGAGGTGTTTTTTCGAACACATTTTCGACCATTGTTTTTGTCAATTACCTGTATATGATACCGGAAAAATGAGAAAACTGCAAGGCTCATACAAGTCAGTGAAAATTGAGATACATTCTGCCATATCAGATTGTTCAACACCTAAATTCAAAGCAAGGCGCGCACGGCCCGGTATAGGCCCTAGGGGCGAGGCACGTGGCTCTTATTTTGTTAGACTGCCGATCTTTGGCAAGTGCTTTGCAAAGTTCAATCCAAGTTTCATCGTTTCTAGACATCGCTCAATTTCTGATGGCCAGGACAAACAAGTTTGGCCCTGGGTCGAAACCTAGACCAAAATTCAACGCACAAAAGTCTAATGCCTCAGGCTATGCAAAACGGCATTCGGCGAAGGCCAAGCTGCTCAATGGGGGCTCTTCCGATGTCTATGAATATACACCGGACCCTAAAACTAGACGATCTAAGGTCGCGCTCGATATTGGAAGGGATGAAGCTGCCGAGTTTGGAATGGGCCATGGCGGAGGAAGCGACGACGCCGAGAGCGATGAAGAGGATGTGCGGATGAAGCCAAGGTTGATCGGCGAGACAGGGGAAGGGGAGATGATCGACAGTGCCGACGACGAAGAACTTGATAGTGATGCGGCCTTTGAAGAGAGCGACGAGGAAAGGTTTGCAGGATTTAGTTTCAAGTCATCTCAGGTGCGTTGCTTATATCTCTCCCAAATCTTCCTTCACCTAACATTTATTTTCTTGCAGAAGAATAAGAAGACTAAGCTGACAAAAAAACGCGGAGTTAATTTCGTAGATGTCGACTTGGATGAGGACGGGCCCATTGAAGTTCACGATGATCGAACATCCGAAGAGGAGATTGAAGAGGGAGACTCGGACGACTTTATCGATGTTCTTGCCGTTTTTGATGGCAAGGGCGAGGCACACGATGCTGA
>JACXVL010000328.1:38352-51267 GCA_014898675.1 Athelia sp. TMB
AGAGTTCGCCGCATGGCTTGCACTCGGCGCCCAATCGCATATTGTGCTTTCCGTAGTTAGAATGGAATATAAAAGTTGAACAAAGAAGCTATCCCCTCCAGCCCGTTGAATTATAGAAATGGTTATATTAGACGCAATACACCACCAGTGCAGAGAATATTTCACTTAATGACGCCAACAATCAAGCGTAAAGGTAAGTATCGTCAGCGCAAATGCGAAGCGTGCAGAGGGATCCGTGCGCTCAGGAGCTCAAGCGAAGAACATATCGGCTCTGAACGCTACAAACTCCGCGGCCCAAGGAGATACGTGCGGGGCGACGGATGTCGGACAACCTGCGGTTGAAACGGACGACGATGTGTACTTCGGTAGATGACTCAGAACAAGCTCGTAGCATGCACGTCTTGTGCTAATTTACGCGGCGCTTCGTGATCGGCAAACTTGTCGCACTGGAGTAGTACATTTGGCGGTGGCGCCGGCAGTTGGAGTCGCGGTGGTGGCTGAGCGCACGTGCGGAATCGCGTGTTGAGCGCGTTCCTCTTGGCTCTGCTACTTTGGTGTCCCTCTACTACCCGCCTGCTGTCCGTAATCCCTCCACAGGTCCACGATGCGCAAATCCCACAGTGTCCGCAACTACTCTCGTTCCGGGTCCTCTAATATCACTATGAATGCCGATGAACTTGGCATAGTGCGTGAAGATGAGTCCCCCGAGGATGCCCTCCGCAGGCAGCTCCTAGACAAGGACCGCGAGAACGACAGACTTCGTACTCAGATCGACCAGCTGCAGGCGCAGTTGAGCCAGCGTCCGCCACTTGAGACGATACAGGACTTGGAAAAGGAGTACAAGAGTCTGGAGATACTATTGCAGGGTACGCAACGGGAGAATGAGCGATGTATGGCGGATCTGGAGAGGTAAATTACACCCTTCCGGAACCAAAGTGCCGACTTGAACGTCGATCTGATGCACGCATTACTCAGGGGGAAGAATAGGGAGAAAATGCTGGAGCGAGAGCTGGAGAAGCTGGCAGGGTCGAACTGGCAGGTAAGGCCCATGGATTCCCTCGCCTCGTCTCTGGGGCGGGTGCTCATTCGCAAAAATCGCTAATTACGTTGAACCGTACAGTCTTCCTTAGAAATAACTTCACCGGCACCAACACGATCTGCGTTTAGCACTCCGTTCAGCACTTCCTTGACCTCCTCCGCACCGCAGTCGACGGAAGCGGCTCAGGCCACACTTGCGCATATCGAACAGGTGCGGCTTCTGATTCTCGGCATGGAGCAGCGGCTGCAGTCGCGCGAAGAGAAGCTGGAGAAGACTGTGGAGGCAGCACACGCACAGGGCGCGCGGTTAGAGGAGATGCAGGTGGCTCTAAGCGTCTGAATTTGCGGTAGCCAACGTCCGCAGGCGGTTACTCAACATAGCAAGGATAGCGCATCATCTCTCGTTTGATTTGGCTGTATATTAGCGACAAAATGATACCCAACCATTGATTTCATCGCCATGCAACCCAGCTTTCGATAATCGTCTCAGTCGCCCACAACTCGCCAGCAGCCAGATCAAGATGCCATGTAACTACTAGTGACTGTAGGGGCCTGGTGGCGACCTCCAAGCACTGAGGAGGTTCTCAAGAAAGAGCATACGGATTTGATTGGTACCTTATCGCACGTCGATCCGCAGCCGGGAGGATGGCAAACGCATGGTGGTACACAGCTAAAACAGGAAACCGCCCTGGATCGTCCCACAAATACCCCCTGACCGTGCGTCAGTCGCCATATCCGCGCAGTCACGCCAAACCTCTTCAACCGCAACCACCATGAAGACGACCCCCTTCCTCTCGCTGCTTCTCGTCGCTCTTCCGGCTGTACTTGCGGCCCCTCCGCAGGGCCAAACTCCGCTCGGTGACGCGCTGGGCTTCCCGAGTCTCGCTGGTAGTGTATTTGGCCAGATTGCCAAAGGCGTGAACCACATCATCCACGGAGTGGAGGAGAAGCTCGAGCAGGAGGTGAAGCAGTGGTTCTCGGAGGGCAGGGAGTTTGTTGAGCAGGATGGCGTGGTTTGTGAGTGCTCCGCCTTTTCCAGCAAGGGCTATTGCTGATACGCGCGAAGACGAACTGGTCTCCCACCCCGACTTTGTGGATTACAAGCTGAGGGTGACAGAGCCCAAGCTCTGCGATCCCTCCGTCAAGCAGTATTCTGGATACCTTGACATCGCAGATGACAAGCACCTTTTCTTCTGGTTGGTCTCCGCCGATACCCCTGACGAACTGAAACTGACGCAAGCACCAGGTTCTTTGAGTCTCGCAACAAGCCCAAGAAAGCCCCTCTTACTATGTGGCTCAATGGTGGACCTGGCTGCAGCTCCTCCACCGGTCTGCTCTTCGAGCTTGGCCCGTGCAGCATTAGCGACAATGGGAAGAACACTACCTCAAACCCGTACAGCTGGAACACGCACTCGAACATAATCTTCCTCGATCAGCCCGTGAACGTAGGATACAGCTACGGTGATAGTGGGTGCTCCTTCGATGTAACCTCGTCGGACTATACTGATAAGTGAATGCAGGTTCTGTCGACACCAGCCCAGTCGCCGGGCAGGATGTGTATGCATTCATCGAGCTGTTCATCAATAGGTTCAAGGAGTATTCCGAGAAGCCTTTCCATCTCGCTGCTGAAAGCTATGGCGGTACCTACGCGCCCCACATCGCCTCTGTCATCCATGCTGAGAACAAGGCTCTCGCTCTCGCGCCTACCCCCTCGCGCAAGCACATCAACCTTGCCTCGGTTATCCTCGCCAATGGCATGACGGATAACTACGTCCAGATGGGCTCCATTCCCGAATATCTGTGCAATGGCCCGTACCCAATCTACGACGACCCCGAGGGCGCGCAGTGCCAGGCCCTGCGCAGCAAAGTGCCGACGTGCCAAAGGCTGATCCAAGCGTGCCGGGACTACAAGAGCAAGTTGACGTGCATACCGGCTGTCATGTACTGCAATTCGCAATTATATGGACCTATTCAACGTGCGTACATCCCTTCCCTTCCCTTCCCCCCTCAATCTAACTTGGTTATTGTCTCGCAGAATCTGGCCTGAACCCTTACGATGCACGCCGCGCCTGCGACCCCGAGAAAGACGGGCAGCTTTGCTACCGCCAAATGGGGTGGATCGAGACCTGGATGAATGATCCCAAGAATAAGGCGGCCTTGGGCGTCACCTCAGACAAGAAGTTCGAGAGCTGCAACATGCAGATCAACCAGGCGTTCATGATGCAGGGCGATTCGATGCACAACAGCGGCTTGCTGCTGCCGGAGCTCATCGCAGACGGCGTGCGGTTGCTTGTGTACGCTGGCAACGCGGACATGATGTGCAACTACATTGGAAACGAGCAGTGGCTTGAGGCTCTTGAGCACAAGTTTGACAGCGACTTTGCTGCTGCGCCGACGGAGCAATGGATTACCTTCGAGACAGGCAGGGAGGCGGGCACTGTCCGCTCTGCAGGTGGACAAGGGGCTGGGAACGTCGCATTCGTCACTGTGTTCGAGGCTGGGCACATGGTTCCTTATGATCAGCCCGAGGCTGCGCTGGATTTGTTCACGAGGTGGATCAAGGATGTGCCACTCAACAAGTGATCGGGGGCTAGATGGCTATATGCATGTGTGGACAATGAAGAATATATATTAGTGTTATCTTTGTTTCTATAGAATAGGTGGAATACATAGGTTCAATGGAAATCATTGCCCAATGAAAGTTGATCATGAATATTTGGCGCCCGAGTTGAACCCATGAATATTTGAATCGTAACACACATGCCCCCAGCTGTATTTAAATTGACAAATGGCCATATCACTTTGTGGAGACGCCTCAGATTCCAGCTGCTGCAGGACGTCCATATACTTGGGTTTCAATTGTGACTGGAGCTACTGGTGCAGAAAGTGACGTGACGACATCATGCGAACGCCGAAGACATGGTCGCCAGCCTCAGGTGAAATTGTTTACATTCTAGAAGTGCCACCTATCCGAATCTATTTTTGTAATGTACTTACAGCCCTCACCTGCTCAACAAAGGCGGTCAAAAGGCCTGAAAGTACGAGATTAAAACGATGTGCTCCTTATAAGTCCATATATCCATGAATAGGGGCTTCCAAAATGACAGTTAAATAACTCAAGACCTGCTCGATTTCCTTGCTTAAAAATGTGATTCCCGGTATCATATAGTCCACAGGTTCACTTCAGGCGCTTCAGAATGGGGTGGTGTGCCTTGAACAAGGAGATAGATAAAGCCCTCCTCCTCAAGAGCTTCGCATCTCGCGACTTCCGAAAACAGATTCTTTCCAAACCGAGCGTTGCTCTGTGGCAACTCCGCGTGGTCCGAGCGCGGTCCATCGTGGGAACGTTAAACATTGGGGGTCGAATCAACCGCAATCGTTGTCCTCTCTTCCGTCACCCCTTTACCCTCCCCCGCCAACACCCCTCAAGAATTTCACTTCTTTTCGACTCAAACCCCCTCAATCGACATGGCCAGGACCAAGCAAACCGCCCGCAAGTCTACTGGAGGTATGTTGTTTATTAATATGGCTTGTCGTCGCTAGAGACCGTGCTCATGATGAGCGCTTTAGGCAAGGCGCCCCGTAAGCAACTCGCCACCAAGGCTGCCCGGAAGACTGCAGCGGTCAGTCTTCCTTATATCATCCACCCTATTTCACCAACTCATAGCTGCTTGTAGACCGCTACTGGAGGTGTCAAGAAGCCCCATCGTTTCCGCCCGGGAACCGTCGCTCTCCGTGAAATTCGTCGGTATCAGAAGTCGACTGAGCTCCTCATCCGGAAGCTTCCTTTCCAGAGGCTCGTTCGTGAAATTGCCCAGGACTTCAAGGTAAGCACCCCACTATTGCATTCACCGAGCACCTGTGTTCAACGTTGCCATAGACGGACCTCCGTTTCCAATCCTCCGCCGTCATGGCACTGCAAGAGGCTGCCGAGGCTTACCTCGTCTCCCTCTTCGAGGACACCAACTTGGCTGCTATCCACGCTAAGCGTGTTACCATGTACGTTCTTCCTCATCATGTCCGCATTCACTGTCTCATGCATGTACCCATCAGCCAACCTAAGGATCTTGCTCTTGCCCGTCGTCTCCGTGGCGAGAGGTCTTAAGCTATCCTTGAGAGTTTTTATTCCTTTACATCTTTGATATTATACTCCCTCTTGTTACGGTATGTATGTGATGAGCTCGCTTTGTCGACTTGTACTCTCGATTTGTTATGATATTGCATATCACCCATGCCCTAATAACCATCACATGTGCGTTCGCCTACGCAAGTTATATCAGGCAAAGAGTCCTATTCATAAACCGCAAACCGCGCTGCACTAGTTGAACAAAGCCATAGTGTCAGATGGTAAGCAGCTCTTTTTACTCTCCCGGTCATACACTTTCAACTCTCCCCTTTCCAATACAAAACTCAATCGGCCCTGAAGTCCAGCATTCACCACGATGTCTTTGATGGTTCGCAGTGCATCCCTCAAGCGTTTGAATCGTACCTTGGACTTCTCCGCAATCTCCGCTAACTCTGGGGATTCTAACGCCGTCTTGTTTAGCGTATGGAACTGCCCATCGTTGTGAGAGGCTTTATACAACCATGGAGTTTGCGACAGCCACATTTGCGGATAAGTTTCTGGCCATTTTATCTTGGCTGAAGATTTGAGCTCGATGAGCGATGAATGCGGGACCACAAGGCCCCCGTAGCGTATCGTCAACCCTCCCGACTCTGTGAAGTTGGCATACTTCTTCATTTCGCGAGTATTCGATGCATGTGAAGCGTTGTTGACAGAGTTTAGGCCCGTTTGAGTGCATGGTATGAATGCGTCCACTTCGCACCTTACTACCATTGCCAAGCCACCCAAATCCTACAGGAATTGAGTCAGAATTGCCCCATGCAGAAGACCTCGGTCCGGGATACGACTCACGTATTTCACAATCCGGTGGTGTGATGAGGCCCCTTCACACCCTGCAACCTCTTTCGTCGTAGCCTTCTCAAGGTTAAATCCATATGAACCTTGTCCATATTCTCGCGTGCGCCTTTCCCATCGGTTTAGCAGCACAGTCCCATCCCCGGCGAGCTCTGCATCAATTCGTAACACCCGCCCAGCGTTAGACCCATCGATCCACCGAAGGAGCTTGCGTAGATTACTGCGATCTGTGATAAAGTCCACCGCGCGCCAGTTCACGTCCTCTCGCGTGTGTCCTGGAACGACAAACTCCTTCTGGTTGGACAAAAGCTCTACGGCTCGGATCAATGGGAGAAGTGGCATATGTTGCATTCTGAAACCATTTTGGTCAACAAAGACAAGACCAGATTCCCCTCGGACGCGAAAAGGCATCGGTCTATCAAGCCATCTCGCGGGTGAGCCTGCATTGCCTGGTGAGTGCCTAGAAGGGATGGCAAGGACCTCACTTGCCCTGGATAACAATAGTTGGACCACTATTGTCGTTCAGCCAGTTGTATGATCCTACGTACTTCAAATTCGTGATACCAACTTGAGAGCTGGCATTGTTGGGGATGCCTGGTCTGGACACTATCTGACGGGCCAAAGGTCTCAAACCGTGGGTAACCAGTCGGTCTGAGGGTAGTTTAGCCATGAGGAGTAATGGTACGCAGCAGGAGGAGATTTCAAGATACGGCAATAGTTTTTAAGAGAATTCACTGAGCCCCGAAGGCCTGAGCTTAAGTAGCACCCGTACAGCGTACTTTCCAGCATACAAATGTGAAAAGCAGATGCGGTCTTCCCAAAAGATCTTCAATAAGTTTCAAATCGAGTTAAAGCGTGAAGCTGGTTATTCTCGTGACTCTTGGTAGAAGCAAAGAGTTTCTCTGTTATAGTAGACGTTATTTAAAACTTGAAGCTTGAAGATGCAGTGGTTTCCTTGCTTGTTTGGGAACGTTCAAGATGGTTGAGGGTAAAGAATTTGGCGCCGGTTACATCATTGCCCACACGAGTAAGGCGGTTCCCACTAGTAACTAGTAACGTAATATCATAACGTTAACTCCTCTTAATATCCATCTTCTAGATGCTGCATACCAAGTGACAAGCTATGTGCTCTTCAATAACATGTAAGCTAAGAGAACAATGACATGGCGTCGGCAGGTAAGCAACTCTTTTGGCTCTCCCTCTCGTAGACTATCAACTCTTTGTTCTCAAGCACAAAGCTTAACCGTCCTGCAGGTCCAGCTTCCACCACAATGTTCTTGATAGTCTTCAAGGCATTTCCCAAACGTGCAAACCTGAGTTTTGACTGTTCGGCAACCGTCGCTAACTCCTGCGACCCCAGCGCTGTTTTCTTTACGTCGTGGAAGCACCCCTCGCGATGAGAAGCTTTATACATCCAGGCTGTCTGCGATAGGTAAAGCTGTGGGTATTTTTCCTGCCAGTTCATTTTGGATGCAGAAGTGAGCTCGATGAGCGACGACTGATGTACCACGCTACCACCCTGACGGATATTTAGGCTGCCTGAACTTGCAGGCACCGTGCCGGGGGCTTGGGCCACTGTCAGAGCCTTGAATGCCCCTAGAAGGTCTGCGTCTTCGGCTGTTGGTTGTGCCGAAGGTGCAAAAGCATCCACCTCGAACCTCACTATCATCAACAGACCAGCAAAAATCTACCCAGACGAAGTCAGAGTAGGTCATGCACAGCAGACCAACACTGGTCGCCACTGCTTACATATTTCACAATCCTGTGGTGTGCAGTAGTCCCCTCGCAGCCCTGCGCTGGTGCCGTCGTTGCTTTTTCCAGGTTGAACCCATACGAGCCGGATCCATATTCGCGGGTACGCCTTTCCCAGCGATTCAACAGAATGGTACCATTCCCGGCGAGTTGCGCATCGATGCGCAAGGCTCGCCCTCCAGCAGACCCATCAATCCACCGGAGGATTTTTCGCAAATTGCTGCGATCCGTCACAAAGTCTACATTTGGCCAGCCAAAACCCTCTGGATTTGATGTCTCTGATAACTTCGACACCAACTCCACAGCACGGATGAGCGGCAGAAGAGGTGTGTCTTTCATCCTGAAAGCGTTCTGATCAACGAAAACGATGCCAGAGTCTGCTTTGACATTGAATGGCAGCTCCCTATCCAGCCATCGCCGGGGCGAGCCTAGGCTACTTTATGAGTGGACATTGTGATGCTGAGACGGCAGTGTACTCACCTGGAACGACGATTGTTGGATCGGGGCTATTCACCCAGTTGTAGGATCCTACATAACTGAGGGCCGTGAGCTCGACCTGCGCGTCACGATCATCGGGGACATCTGGCTTGGGCACCGTTTGACGAGGGCTATCTCTCAAACCCTGTTTCACCGGGCGGTCTTTGGGGAGCTTGGGCATAATGAACTTGTGCCCGTCAAAGGCAGAGTAAACGTGGGGTGCGATCCATCTCTGCAATGCGATGGAGCATTCAAGCCATCATACACTCGAACATGCGGCATGGCATCAATCAAATATGTACAGCACAAGGCCTAGAGCACACCAAATCCGGATGCGAAGATCATTGGAAGTTTCAACAGCACTGTACAGGATGCATGATGCCAAGCCAGGCTGTAACTTCAGATATAGAGCACTCTAGGAGTAAGATTCTATAAATAACGCAAGCAACACCTTCCAGCGAGATGAACATTCACCTTACGAACCACGCCAACGTCCGAAACACCATTTTCACCAATGATTCTGGTCAGGCTTTGTACAAGTCAGAGACGCCTGGGTGTATCCTTTCATGTAATCGCAAGACCACGATTAGCAAGGTTGTTCCCAACGATTCCCTAAATGACATGGGTGTGTATCACTACTCTGTCTGTTGAGTACTGAGCTGACCATAGGCAACCAAAGCGGATCATTACACAGAATTGGCAGTCATAGAGTGGCACAGCATCAGATCTTCAGTGCTAAGATACGCTGGTGTAGAGCGGTATATGAAGGAGTTCATGCGCTCCATAGGTATTGTTGCACAGTAAGCCTTGCTGGGTACCCTTCCTACCAGCGTCTTTTGGCTGACCAAGCGCACCAGACACCGCGTCTTTATAGCACCAGGAGACGGTAGATCGTTCAAATGGACACTTGGGATGTGGACAAGCTCACTAATGTTGTTTGACGGCTCGAAGACGCCTGTGGCTGTAAGCCACCGCAGTAACGCAGGCATTGTGGGCAGCCGCCGCCAAGCGCGGTTGGAAATCTTCCCCGGATTTGATCACCTTACAGATATCATACTCACCACGTACATATTCATAGAGAAATTGCGGAGGATCAGGAACGAGGAATAGAAAGCTAGATCCAGGGGCTAAGGAGAACAGCTTATACCTTGATTTGCAGAATTGCACGTCCTTTAAGGCCTGCAGGGTACACCCAGGCTGCGCTGTGAAAAACTAGGCACCGGACTGGACTCGTAATCACTCTCATGGTAGATGAATCTGATGATTCAGAGCTTTTGAGGGAGCAGAGATGAGACCCGACGTGATTGTGAGAGCCTATCGAAAGTCTGTGAAAGAGTTTCCTCGTCGACGAAAGAAGGGTCAACTTCAGAGTTGACAACCATTATCAAGCCACCCAAATTCTGAACCCAGTAGGTCAATCAGCATTCAATTATATATATATATGGTTCGACGTAATGCAACTCACGTATTTTTACGACCCTTATGTGCGAGGCGGTATGTTCGCACCCATTCGCCGCCTTCGTCGCCGCCTTTTCAAAGTTGTGCCCGTAACCGGCAGACCAGAGCAGACCCTGCATGCGCAAACCTTCGAATGTGCCCTTCCCATCCATTCAGAAGAACGGTTCCGTTTCCCGCAAGCTGGACATCGATACGCATACCGTGCTTTCCGGGATTGGTCCCTTCAACACATCGCAGCAATCTCCGCAGGTTCCTACGGTCTGTGACAAAGCCGACCATGGGCCATTCGACACCATCTGAATTTTCTCCCTCGCCTAAAACGGGCTTTTCGTTCGGCGTCAGCTCAACTGCGCGGGCGGTTGGTAACAGAGGCATATCCATCAGAGACTTGGATATGTTGAAAACGAGGCCAGAGTCTTCGACACGAAATGGCAACGCCATATCTGACCATACCCGCGGTGAACCTGAGACCCTATTATCTGTTCAATTGCAGCCATGGCTGGACCTAAAGCACAATCACCTGGAACCATGATGGCCAGTATAGATGTTTGTTTATCCAGTTGTAGAAACCAACATAGTTTAGTTCAGTGACATCGATCTGCGAGTTGGTAGCGCTATCTGGTATGCCAGGCCTGAGAACCGTTTGAAGTGAAGTGTCACTCAGTCCCACGTTGACTGGCCGGATGTTGGGGATTTTTGGCATAGCAATTATGTCTATCGGGGAGAGGGGAGGGTGCGCTTGAGGTTACGATGCAGCTGGATGTTATCCGACCGGCGAAAGAGTATCATGTCCGAATCGGAATACCGCATTGGTACGAGTGAGAGCGATGGATGGCAATTGCAAGAGGCCTTTAGAATTCCACCATATCCAGGTGCGCAGATCCCCCTGGGCGTTTGAGCGGAAATCCATGACGCCACCAACAATGGCTCTATATTCTGGATCAATGAAGCTCACCAATACATTAATATTCTGCATGTCCCAGCTACATATCGAAAGGAGAAGTATAGACATAAAGAGGATGCTGCCAACATAGCAGGCTTTTGCGGCCACATACGAGCACGCTCAGTAACGCCTGTCATAATCGCGTCCTCCACGATCATAATCACGTCCGTATCCGCCTCGGTCACCACCGCGGTCGTAGTCGCGTCCTCCATAGCCACCGCGGTCTCCACGGTCGTACCCTCTATCGCCACGATCGTAATCGCGGCCTCCGCCACCACGGCGAGGACCACGGTCATCATAGTCACGCGAGTATCGGCTGTCGTACGGCCTTGGGTCATAGGGCCTCTCGCCTGCGGCTGGAACTTTTAGCCCAGCTTTAAAAGAATTTTGGAAATGCGACTGACGTTCATCACGCTTGGGAGGGCCATAATATCTGCCCGGTGTGGGAGTCCTCGCGCGACCTCGACGAGCCTAAAGTTTGTTGGTGAGTGGGGACATCAACAGGCCACAGAAATTCCCTACTTTCTCAACATTCAGCGTCTTGCCCATGAGATCGGTTGCGTTGAGTGCAGTGATGGCAGCATCTGCCTCTTCACCGGTCTCCATAGTCACAAATCCAAACCCACGAGATTCACGGCTGTGAGGGTCATACATGACTGATGCTTTTTGAACCTAGCAGGAGATTAGGTCGTGCTTGGTGCGACTGTGGAAGTGGCTCACCCTTCCAATCTTGGCGAAGGCAGCTTCAAGGTCACGCGAATCGACCTTGTGGCTGAGTCCAGAGACATGTAAGTTGTTGCCGGGGTTTTGTCTACCAGCCCTAATTAATTTATGTTCCCACAATTTGTGGCGAGGTGAACGGCCCGGGTAGAAACAGAACTCGAAGACCAAGATACTCACCCAGGTTCACTGTCGCGTCCTCCACCGCCACCACCCCGTCCAGGACTCCTGCTCCTGCTGGAGCGCCTGGGGGGCTCTCCTCCGCGGTCACGTTCTCTCCCAGGCGAGCGCCTGTCACCTCCACCACTCCAGCTCTGCTCGTCAGGGCCGCCCCCGTTCAGGCCCGCTTCATGAGTAGGGATGCTAATCCCGCTGGGTGCGATATCTTGAGATTGCCATGCTGAGGAAAGGGGAAGGGCACAGAGAAGTGCAAGAAGTAATTAGGGTCGTGTCGCAAGGCGGAGGATTAGTGAAATGGGCGAATGAAGGGGCATAGCTGAGTAGTTGTGTCGCAGGACGAATACTGAAAATGGCGGAATGCGCATTGAACGCGAACAAGGCGAAGACGAATGCGACTTGTACCACGAGTCTGTCACTGCCGCTGACCAGCGGTGGGGCAGCGTGGGTGGGTCCATCAATATCGATAGGTGAAGGTTGGCCTTGAGCCGGAACGAACGAAACTATCTGAGGTTGCAGGCGCAATGCTGGCAAGTCGGGACTGGTATATACTGGATGTTGGGGTTCCCTTGAGGGCGGAAGGAGGGAAACAACGGGTGCATGGCAGGCGTCGTCGTCGGTGCTGAAGACGTACCGTCATCCATCGTTGTCGACTTTTTTGCAGGGCGGTGAAAATGTGGATGTTGGGGTTGGTCGTGAAGCGAATGTGCGTGAGGGAAATGGCTCCGTGCAAGAACTGGAATTGTCTCACGTATGCTACAGCAAAATTGCGCCACACTTGCCAATCCCAACGTTAACCACCATGGCTCAAATCATTCGAATGGCGATATAATTGAGGGATCAAGTGCAACGAGTTCCTTACGTTCAATATCCGGGCGAAGAAAGCCGCTTCATGGTTATTCAACTCTTGACTCGCTTAGCCAGCCATCTCAATATCATTCGCCTCGGACCCCTATAGAGCACACCGTACCGCAGGTTCATATATCAAGTATCTTGTAATATGTTTCGTAAGTTTTCGCGGGAGATAAATGATTATTGTTTGTATGCAATATGCGCATTATTCTGAGCTGGTGTTCCGTGTGTCTGATGTGAGATCACTGAATTTTTCATGATAGGTTACTGGCCAATGTGGGGCGTGTTATGGGTCGAGTTTTGTGCCAGTCCAGGTCCTTGACGTTGATAGATTCTTCCAATTTCGGGGATGATATTGAGTTGCTAACTTCGCATTGGTCGTGCGGTGTGGCCGGGGGAGGATTAAGTTGCTTTCACGTCTATGCAGTATCTATGATTACACCAGGTTATACAAATTTGCCGCTTTCCCATTCAGCGAAAGTTGGAGTCGATTTAATCCACTGGATCAGTTCGGCTCGCTTGATCTTCACCCCCTTCTCTGCTGATTCAATCTTCGCCTTCTTCCCATCTTTGAGCTCCC
>JACXVL010000328.1:52964-74409 GCA_014898675.1 Athelia sp. TMB
TTCGACTGCGTATTCGTCGCACCTGTCATCGCGAGGTACCTCGCCAGCGGGACAGTGTGGTCATAACGGAGGGCAAGCTGCTCTCCACCCTGATCCTGGAGATCGAAGATGAGCTTCGCGTCCTCGCCATACTTGTCGGTAAGGACATCCTTCCGTTCAAACACAGGCGTGTCTAGACAGGCCCCTCCAAACTTCACGAAGCAATCCTTCACGATGCGCTCGACGTGTTCCCTGCAGAACATCTCGCCTGGGCCATAGTCCCGCGTACCCTGAGTGAGTCACGCGTGAGCAGCCGAACGATGGGCGCGATCGCGTGCGTCCACGCACCTTCGCCGTCTTGAGCAACAATCGCTCCTTCTTCTTCGTGTCCTTGTCGCCTCCTGCGGCCTTTGTGAGAGCACCAAGCGATCTCTTGAGGTCGCCTAGTTTCTGCTTCGCCGCCTCTATTAATGAGGCATCTGCATTTTGCTGGCGCAGCTCATTAAATAGCGTGCTTTGCTGAGCAATCTCTTGGTTCAGCGATTCTGTTGTAGCCATAGCGCGTCGGATGTTAGATGTGTGAATATGTACAGTGTAGAGGGCCGGCAATCGATGAACGGAACGGGAACGGAGGACGCGAGCTGCCAGCATACAGAAAAAGCAAAAAATGTGCGTCACTGGACGTGACTCGAGTTGACTGTAATGACCCCTGACTGCAGAGCTTCAGACTGAGACGAGCGCTAGAGCATTCTAACGGCATGAAATGAAATTATGTGCCAAATAAATGATATTAAAGACAAAAGAAAGACGAAGTCAGACGTCGAATATGTGCGTGTATAGTAAGCAAGTTCATTACATGTAGAATCGTGAATATCTACATCTCTACACCTCCCTATATGTTTACACCTTCTGCCATTACGCCTTCTTGCCTCCGTTGGGTAACTCTTTCACATCCCGCCAGTGACCCTGTGCATCTTTCTTGCGCACTGTGAAGCACGCGATCCCCATGTAATTCGTGATGTCCTGGATGACGAGCGTACAGAACCGTGCGTAACTTAAGAACGACACGGCGAGCGTCAGGTAGATGAAGATCGCCTGGTTCTTTCGTGAGGACTGGATGATGGATTCGCTGAAAAAGTAATGACTGATGAGCGCCTGAAAGTCCTAAACAGGAACAAGAGTCGTACCGTCCGATTAAGCGAGGAAGATTTGCATCGATCGCGCCCACAGCGCTCCAGAGCCACATCGGGTCCCACCACGGGAACGAGGTACTCGTGACGTGGGCTAAGATCATCTTGCCGACCTGGTGCGCGAATTGGAAGCCCCATGCACCCACGAAGGGGAGGAACATATGCGAGTAGATGATGGACGACTCCTTCGGCGTCGGGTGCGCCATCCAAGCCACCTGCAACGTGGGGGTGACGATGAAGGGGATCAAGTAGAGGAGGGGCTGGAGGGTGGATTTGCCTGCGGCCTTTCGTGCTTTGTGTACGTTTCGGTAGCTGGAGAGGATGTTGAAGGCCAATCCGGCAGCACCGAAGATCATGAAGGATTCGTTAAGGGGGTAGTTGGGGACTATGGCAGCAATGCGCTCAATGTTAATGAGCCCTGTGGCCGTCAAGATTCCTTTATCCCAGAATGCGGTTCCTGAAATTACAAGTTAGAATGCAGATAGAGTTGCAAATTCCGAAGCGTACCACAGAATCCAGTAATTGTGAAAATGGCGACAATCATCAGGATACCTTCTACCGGGCCAGAGAAAACGCCCAGGTAGAGTTGACCTTTGAGAGCGTCGGTAATTTGATGTTGGCAGATGTTGGTGTTTCTTACCTGTGTGATATTCTTCCCATGTAGTCAGGTAGAAATTTGCTAGTGTTGCGGCCTGCGATGCAACCGTCCACCAGGAACGCCCCAGATTCAGCGCGCGAGCGGCCAGCAAGACTTCCAGCTGTAATATGTTGAAAATTGGATTGTAAGATCTCAAAGATATCACATACTGTTGTATTCATCGCATCGCAGCCTGATGAAAATTAGCGCGGCATAGCTATGGAGGAGGGGGTTTGACGTACCGTGGTCAAACATTTCACCGAGGGGGCCCGCCATTCCCGTTCTCCGCGCTTGCTTGCCGTCAATCGCGTCAAAGCTCTGGTATGCAAAGAGTCCAATTGCCCAGCTGAATCAGTCTGCCAATCAGCCCAGTTGACCTGAGATGATGCCAGGAAGAGTGACTGACGTGAAGTAGATCCATTGCGGTGGTCCATGCGCGCCGTCTTTTTCAGTCAGATAGTGAGGGTCATAATATAACATCGTCGCGAAGTTTACAACCACGATCAACAGTCCCGATAGCGTGATCTGTGCCCCTGAGTAAGATGAGTAGCCCAGGAGGTATATCAGGGAGACTGACTGTGTTTGGCGCGACAGAAGTGGGCCATAATGTCACGAACCAATTCCAGAACGGATTCAACACGTAGTTTGAGACGAGTGACCTGGCAGATTCCCCTTCAGCAACCTCCTACAGCGCGAAGCATTCATAGCACATACTTGTCTACTCCTTTGTATGAATACTTTCGGAGGTTACCAAGAGCGTGCTGCGGTATGTAGCCCATAGCTGAAGACGCGTGCCAAACCAATGAAAGGATGCAAAAAGACCAGGAAAGAGTTTCTCTGCATGCTAATTGTCACCGGGGCGAACGTGCCGCCACGTGGGAATTGACGCGTCGTGCCTGACTGCAGCTATGACGCCTTACTCCACTTCACCCGCCCTCCTTCAAGCTTCACCTCAGGTTGGCCCCTTCGCCCTCGAAATGGGCGCGTCTATCCGCTCCTTTGGGCTACTATATATATATGCGTCTATATCAAAATATTTTCTGATATGTTCTGATCTATAGGTTTTCAAGTCGTGGGCGCATTTCACCTGAAGTGATATATAATGCACAGCTCAACGCCAGTACTACTGGAGACGATCATCCCAGGTGTAATCTCATCTCCGTCATGAGCATGAGTGCTGGAACTACCGTTGTGTTGGGACACTATAGCTGGATGTCTTGCTCGCAACTCGCCTTCGACTAGATGCTACACTTTGACCATCCTATTACCATCCTATTCAAGCTGAATATATTGGCTTTCAATGTTTGCCTTTTGATTCAAAGTAGGGCTTGTTTTAAGCTTCAAGGTTGACGAAAAGAGCTTTGGTTTCTACTGACGACAATTCAACATGCTCAGTCACATAGAGCAGTGTCAGCCTGCCGGGCAGCTTTTTGATCGAGATTCGAAGTAATCTGAAAATGGTTGGTGGTCATTGCGATCAGCTTCCCGAATCGCTAGAGATATTTGAAACCCAATTTACGAGAAATACATACTGCCGTGGAAGCGTAGCATCATGCGTCTTTTGCCTTTGCCGCCGCCTCTCTCGCGTCGAACTTAGTCTTCGCTTCTTCTTGCTTCAAAGCTGCCTTCACCCTTCTTTGTCTCTGTCTTCTTCCACTGCCTCGCTTCGGACCCTCTATGACAATCGGCATGGTCATACGACGTTTGCGTTTTGCAGCCTCCTCCGCGCGCTGCTTTTCCCGCTTCTTATCGCGCTTGCGGAGGGTGGTCATCGATGCTTTGAGAAGGGAGCCATACTTGGCGTGGAAGGCATCGAGTTGACCGGGCTCGACCTAGCTGTCTCTCTTCAGTTTGTACAGTAGATCTGCAGAACGTTGGCGCACCCTAGTAGAGAATGCTGCCTTTTTGCCATTCGTGACCCGCACTAAACAAGGGTATTCCCTGTCCTCTTCTTCTCCGGCATCGCCATCAAGAGTTACTGGAATTCAATCATAAGCTCCAGACAAAGTCAGCGCAAGATCGCGGACATACGTCTTTTATGTGTAAGCCAGAGTGAACCATGGTCCTCGGAAGACTTGAACAGATCCCCCAACTGCTTAAAGAACTGATCCCAGATTTATCGTTCAGTTCTCGAGTCAAATAGATCGCACAAGGGTTTAGGTACTGACGGAGTCGTGGTCGACGAGCTGCATGAAGGCGGGACGCTAGTTATACCGCCCGGAATTCGCGATCTTTGCTTGCTCATGATCACGGAATGAATCGACACTCCGGAATGGACCTCAAAACTTTCTCTTCCTTCATGGAATTTGCATCAAAAAAGCCTTTCTTCAGTCCCTACGAACCACAGTGCTCAGGCGCAGCATGGGATCCTCGACGTTTCCGAGTCCCAGGGGAGGTGCATCACTGATGCTCACATTCAAGCTCGCGAACAAGACCACTCTGATCATCGGAGGCAACACTTTAGCAGCGAGTCGGGCTTTCGCTGCTTTGGAAGCAGATTCGCAAGTCGTTATCATCACACCAACAGGCCGCGAAGATGTTTGCGATGAACTTAGATGGCGGGCCGGCCAGGGACAACTCTCAGTCCTAGACTGGGCGGGGCTACCAGGAACGAGTACGCCAATAGACGATGATATTAAAGCTTTAGAGTCGTACTTGAAAACAACGAAAGGTATCACACTCGTCTGTGTAACAGACACTATCCTCTCCGCCGCCGCGTCCCAATCTCGACCTCCTCGAACTCGCGCCTCTGCCTCCGCCATTTATGCCCTCTGCCGTTCACGAAATATTCCCGCTAACATCAGCGATATGCCAGACCTTTGCGACTTCTCCTTCGCAGCTACACACCGCTTTGTTGACCCTGTCTCAGGAGAAGGCACCGCACTGCAAGTGGCAGTAACATCCAATGGCCAGGGATGCAGGCTGGCAGGGCGGTTGAGAAGGGAGATTGTGAGTGCGTTGCCAAAGGATGTCGGGAGGGCAGTGGAGAATATGGGCAAACTGCGAGCGATGGCTAAGGCATCAGCATCTGGCATACCCGACGATGCCGGCGTGGAAAGTGAGCTCAATGAAGAAGGAGGGGTTTCGACGCCCAACCGGCCTGTCCCCAAACGGAGCATTGCAGAGACTACCGCGGAAATAGCGCTGAGGAGGATGAAGTGGGTTGCTCAAGTCAGCGAGTACTGGCCCATTTCCCAGCTAGCGAGCATGGCCCAGGACGAGATGCACGGGGTCTTGAATAGCGGAGGCTCGGATTACTTCGCAGGAGCCGTCCCGTCCGATTCATCAGAGGGATCTAGACACGCATTGGCACTCTCTTCGACGGCACAAAAGAGAGGCAGGATCCTTTTAGTTGGCTCAGGTCCTGGCCACCCCTCTCTTCTCACTCTTGCCACCCATGCTGCTCTGACAAAGCACGCACACTTGGTTCTCTCAGACAAACTGGTTCCCGCCGCCGTCCTCGAGCTCATACCGTCCGAAGTTGAAGTGCGTATCGCGCGAAAGTTCCCTGGAAATGCCGAAGGCGCACAAAATGAGATGATGGAGGCCGCTGTGGAAGCGGCGGGCAGAGGCTTGACTGTCGTTCGGGTGTGTCTTGCATCCCTACCATGAAACGGCTTCGGCTGACGTTTTCCCAAAAGCTGAAGCAAGGCGATCCAGTCGTATATGGCCGCGCTGGAGAGGAAGTGCTGTATTTCCGCGCGCGAGGCTACGAGCCGGTCGTCATTCCAGGCGTGAGCTCTGCTCTGGCTGCCCCCACTTTTGCAGGTATTCCCGTCACGCAGCGCGGCGTCGCCGAATCCTTCATTGTGTGCACAGGGGTGGGTAGAGCCGGGAAGGAAGTCAAATTGCCGGGATATGAGAGGGGGAGGACCCTTATCGTGTTGATGGGAGTCGCGCGAATAGTGCAGGTGTTGAGCACATTGACCGGCGCCGACGCCAACGAATTGGGCAGGAGGGACGGCCCCGCCTTCCCCCACAATACTCCTATAGCAATCATAGAACGGGGGTCCATGCCAGACCAAAGAGTTATCACGTCCACGCTACAGCACATCGCAGCAGCCCTTGAAAGCGTGGGGGAACAGCGACCTCCTGGGATGATTGTGATAGGGTGGGCAGTGCTATCACTATGGGCCAAGGGGGATATGGGGGTTTTGGATGAAGGGCTGGGCAGGGACGATGCGAGAGTTCAGAATTGGCTGGGGGACAGCAAGTGGAGGCTTAGCGAAGGCCTAGACGAAGGCTGGGAAGGCTTTTGAATTCGTGATTTGGATTGCCTGCAATTGTTCAGTACTCTGGTATAGTGATACCATACATTGCGTCTAACCATTATTAGACGGTTGGTGGAGGTCTTGGTGCAACTGTTTGTTATGAGATAATTCGATGGATCGAGTCGACACCAACTTGCAATTGGCAAGAAGTCTTTGAAACCGCTGGGCGCTTATAATCTCATTGGATCGCTTACACCATGTCAAGTGAACGCTCATCGCTGCTCTCGCGACCAAAGGCTCTGATACGACCTTGGATCTATCCATTATTTGGAATAGCATACTATATCATGAATCCTTATCTGTGGGGATTACTGGGGGCACGATTGCTGCCAGCTGCGCTTCTCGCATTGTGTCTGTACCCTCCACTCTTCCTCTTCTTGTACCTTCCCCAGGTTAGTTTCTCTGCATGACATTGGCTCCAGCTGATAAAATGTGACTCAGGTCGCGTGGCTAGCTATATGGCAGGGAAACGGCGCGTGGTTTAGTGCAGCTATGCTGGTTCTTATCGAAGGATCAGTCGCTGTGCAGGCACTATTTGAGGCATTCTTTGTAGATGAGACTCTGATGAACATATTCGATGCTGTACGTTGGTTCCCAACCACATTCAAATATATATGATTAACTATTCAGCAGGTACTAATCAGCAAAGGGCACATATCTCTAGTGGAGACGAGACGAACAGTGTACCAATTAGACCCGTCGAAGAGCATCACCAACCCCGCAAAACAATTAGGCCCCCACCATCGGCCATCATCAGCGATATACGCCCCCTTCTCGTGGACGCTCATATTCTCATATGTCGTTCTTCTCCCTGTGGTGTTCATCCCCTACGTGGGAACACCCATCTTCATCCTCTTATGCGCACGAATCGCTGGCCCGTACCATCACTACCACTACTTCAAACTCCTCGGAATCCACAAATCCGAACGGAGAAAGCTGATGAGACAGGAACGCGATGTTTACTTGGGATTCGGGTCTACTGCATTGTGTTTACAACTCGTACCTGGGTTATCCATGGTATTTTTGCTCACTACTGCGGCAGGCTCTGCGCTATGGGCTGCTGATTTGGAGAAGGAGAAACATAAGGCGAGGATTGTAACGACAGTCAGCGCCGAGGCATAAGTAATGCCTTTGAGGGCTTGTAAATTCCGCTGACGGGGAAGGGTCTGGCCATTGGAAAAGATCAAGCCTTCTTGCTGGGTCGCGCATGGCACTGATGTCTTAATCTCAACCTAAACATTGTGTTGCACTCTCCGAGTTGTACAAGCTGCCGAGAGACGTGGCAGGCGGCACGCATTGATGAAGGTGGAGAGCATAACACGAGGAAAGTTGACTGACGTTGGGTCCAGGCGCTACTATAGTGACCTCGTGGCTTTCATAGAACGGTAAACTGTCTGGTCACCATAGTTCAACCCGATCCATGGGATGCATGTTTGAATGCAGAAGCTCCGAAATCAGATGGACTCGATGCCAAGACTCCTTATAAACATTTCAATCGCTGATTGATATCTAAACCTTTTCGCCTGTGTGGGCGCCGCTCACTATAGCTCACTATGCATACAGGCAGTTCACAACAGTCTGCTTCACAGTACGTATCTACTACATGCTTTTAAAGACCCCTCATTGCTAATTTATTTATTATCGGGATCGTAGATCCAGTGCATGACGCCCGCGATATCGCCTGGCCAAGCGATACTTTTTGGCTTGCCCCCTGTTCGTATCTGGAGATTTACCTCCACAATGTCGCGCACTCGGTCAAGCAAGCGTGACCTGACTCCCGTTTGGAATGGAACGAAGAATTCACTTTGTAAGAACATTCGTGCCAATAACTATGGTAAAAGGCGTCAGCTGACGTGATAGTAGAACCGCGCAAAATGCTTCATCCGCAATCTCCTTCATTCTGCAAGAAAGCTCGACACCCCTAGTCAAGAATCCATCCATTGGGACGGTGGATGTCATTGTTGATGCACTGATGCATCTTCACAAAGGACACCAGAGTAAGAGAGTCATTGAAATCAACTATTCCGTCTTAATCACATTCAAAGGGACGCAATTCAAAGATTAAAGCCTTTACTAAAACTATAAGAATATCAAGGCCCTTAACGCTTTTCCAACGCCGCAGGCCCCGGTGCTCTGGAAGCCACAAACACAATTTCAAATACGTTTAACACCCAGAGCGCTACTAGCAATGTCTCAAACGCAGATAGAGCTTTCTTCGCCGACAGATTTCGCAATGGTTGATGTGTCGGACGCGCTCTTGAATGTTGTTGATGAACTTGCAAATATGAGCTCTGGGGCTGGTTGCATGCGCCTTCTGGTTGGTGACATCCGGAAACCTCAGGTCCATCCGTATCTTAAATTCGCATGGCAAATCACTTCGTCCCTCAACAAAGTACGTTTTTCTTCTTCGCGTGCAGATACATAACTTAACGTTTCGCAGGCTACTGAAGCCGTGATTCAACGGTACAATCTCTTACTGGATCACGCATCGCCAATGGTGGTCATTTTTGCCTTGGTGGTAGTCATTGGCGGTTTGCAAAACGAAGTACATTGTTGACCAATCCCAGTCACTCTAAGCCACGACCATAAATCATAAACCTACTATCAGCTTGCACTAACATCACAGCGCAATTTCACAGCCAACGAAGACGAGGCCTCGATTCGACATCTGCGAATTTGAATCATCATCATCGCAATTCTGAAATTCCGGGACCTCTTGAGTGTGTCGATGATGCCACTCAACATCCGGTTTGCGTGCCAACGTCGGGCAGACCACCGAGGGCGTGGAGAAATCACCCTTTTGGCAGCCGCAGAAGAATTTGTTCGCATCCGAATTCTCTTTGGGATCGGGGCCAAGAGTCTTTTCGACTTCATCTCATTGGCCCGGTTTACATCGCAAAAAGGATTCGGATGGTGTTGAGTGAGTCCCCTCCCCAACCAAACTTTGGACCAATTACTCATGCAACAAGCAGACCATGAAGGCAAGGCCGCAGCTATCAGCTTTCTTCGCGATGCAAATAAACCCTTAGCGGTCTTTGAGGGCTAATACAAGCAAGCGCTCGCTATGTGTACCAGTCAGCCTTGGCCTTCGCATCGTCTGAGTCGGCCTCATGGAAGAAACACGGCAGCCAATATCTACGGATTCCGTCAGTTGCGAAGAGCAAGCAGCCCCATTGGCTGGACGAATCACTCGCCACAAAGATGGCACGTGATTTTTTTGCCTGACGGAACGCTCATCGCATAATGCGCATGGTACAACATCATCATACTGTTGGACTCGACGCAGAGGACCACGTGCTAGCAACTCTTGAGGGCTATACGGGCTGGATAAACTCAGTCACCTTCTTTCCGGCGACCTTCTTTCTGGTTCTGCTGATTAGGCCATTTGGCATTCGGGATACAGATAGCGCTCCACTCGAAATGCATGCGAGCTTCGTTACCACTGCGACTTTCCTGGTCAACGTGAAATATCTACTGTCGGGTTCCTGGGACTGCGCATGCGAGTATGGGAAGCAGAGGCGGGCATCTTGTATTAGGGATGCACCGACACTGGCCAAATGGCGAGCGTTTTGCTTCCGATTCGGAGGATGGATCCGTACTGCTTTGCACCATCGAAGGGAACATCGCCGCGGAACAATCGTTAGATGGCAATAAATCTGGCATGACATCTGTGGCTGGTAACGGATGGCACGTTCATTGCATCGCGTTGCGGCAGGATTGATGTTCCTCCAATCTCCAGACTCAACGTTTGGAAAGATAATGGAAGTGCGCTTGGCGTTGGTGGGGCCTATCCCACTCTCACCTGATGGAATGCAGTACTGTCCGCGTGGGACATAGCAATGCGAACGTCCTTTCCTCTCAGTGGGCAAGGGGGTAGAATGGATGGTTTGGCGATATTCCAAAACGGTATATATATTGCTGTCGGCTTAGGGATGGTCTTGCTCGCATTTGGGATTTGGCGCGCAAGAACTCTGTGCAAGGAACTTAGAGGGTGCGCGAAGCAAGTCTTGTCAGTCACATTCTCTCCCAACAACCAGCACTTTTTTTCCGGTGGCGAAGACGAAACCGCAAGAATTTGGCTTTCGCAATCCTCTCAATGTCTTTACGAGCCGCTCACGCACGACAGTCCGGTCTCGTTAGCGGCTTTCTCACTCGGCGGGAGATTTGCTATTTAAGCAGCACAAAATAGGACGATTCACATTTGGGACACTCTTACTGGAGCTACCATCTGCCGTCCAGTTCCGGGACATGTGGCGGGAGTCTCGCGCATTGCGTTCTCACCAGATGGAAAATGTCTGGCATAGTCTTCATGAGACAAGACGATCTTTATGTGAAGTTTAGCTCAGTTGGAACCGACTTCGAGGACTGACTCTCATAAAATGATTGATCAAGTAACCCTCGAGGATGGTCAGGAACGGGTGTTGAAGAGCCCTCGCAAATGGATCCATGTTTTGGGTCCCACTCGAGTATGTAGCAGGACCCTGGCGGTCAAGAGACACAGCGATTATAATCAAGATACTGCTCGAGATCGATGTCAGCTGTTTTGCTCATGGCATCGAATTGCAGCAATGCAGGAAGTAAGTAATTTCCTCTACCTGTTCAGTGGATGATATCAATTGATTTGAAAGCCCTTGAACTGCCGTCCATCATGTCCCTAATTCGGATTGCATTGTCAGCAACCAGAGGGCAATAATCTGAAATACCCTTAGCTAAAACGAAGCCGAGCATCTTTAGAGTTTTGCCAGCAAGCTGCAGCGCCGCAGCTTGATGCGAAGCTTAAGCATGTGTATGAAGCAGGTTGCATTTTCACTGGTTAGTATGTGTGCTTGGCGTCTTAAATGATCCGCTTAAGACCTTTTCGAGCTAATATTCGATTTCATGCAGCCGTGCGTACACCTGGTGATAATGAAGGTTTGATTTCGGTGAGTCCCGTTGTGGAGCCCCCCCGTATCCACACTTTAGTGCATTCACCCTCTCATGCTAATTTTGACCCCTCGGTCGCCCATAGACGACTTTACAGAATCGCCATCTGATCGACTCAGATGCTCTTATACAAAGACTCAAATTATCCGAAGGCCGGCGAGCTTCGAAAGGACCCATGTGGACCTGGCAATGAAGCCTACTTTTTGGGAAGTGAGTATATTAATGGAAGCCTACCAGGCACCGAGATTATACTTCTATGAAGTGTTTTAGGAAGGGATGCTGTCAAGCATGCTGCGACCGGACGGTTCCACCGCCTCCGCCACTTGAACACGTGCTTTCCTGACAGGGTTAATTGAGGACTTCACGCGCCTATTGCAACCAGTTCTTCCCGCTCTGAGGGTGGCACAAAAATAGATGGTGTTAAAACTACAGCATTTTTACGGCCAAGAGATCTAGAACAACGCGGCTTCGTCATGTTAGCTGAGGAGTAGCTGTTGTGGTAGCTTGTGGTAGTTGTGTGGCAAGGCGTTTATGGTGGCGGCGTTTGCCAAATCGGGATTAGCCCGCCTTTAAGAGCCGAATTCTCTAATTTCGTTCCCCTCCATCCGCCCCTTTGGCTAGTTCCCCCCATCACCTTCTATCATGGATGCGACGCGGTCCATGTCAGAGCCTCTTCTGGCTATGGCTAAACGGCAGCTGGGATTGCCACCATATATCGCAGTACGTTTTTTTTGACGCGTCGTTGTCCGTCGCGTGTTGATTTGAACGCCGTAATAACCCTGTACTCCGACAGGACTCTGCCGTCCCCAAGGCATACCATGACGAACTTAGACACCACTTGATTACCCACCCTGATGATACCAACGTGAGTCCACGCGTGACTGATAGCATATACGCAGCTGACCATGCCCACCTCAGTTCACTTTGCAGTTGCAACCGCACTTTGGTCGTAAGTGTGCTTATCTTCGCGATTAACGCGCTTCCTTACAAGTTTATCTTGACAGTCGGTCTTATCACCTGTCTTGAGGCTGGATGCAGTCAAATACCTATCAACCTGGTTGCACGCGTCAAGATGCGGGATGGAGGGAAGCAGGATGGTCTTGGGAGTCTGTCGACATACAGGGTGAGTGCATTCTAATTTCTTGCGCGGAAGACGCCGTTGACCGTGCATATCAGATGCACGCCAACCAGCCATCGCATAAGAAGGCGAAACTCGCGCGTCTGAAGGGAGGGGCCTTTGCCACCAATAGCAACACGACACCGATTGTACGTGATCAAGATTCGCGCCTTGAATCACAAGCTTACATAGTTGACAGGCCCATACCCCATCCATGCCCAGCTTGGCTGGCAGAAAACGACCGAGCCTTCTCAGCACACTTGACGCAAGCTTTGGCTCTCCATCCACCAGTCCCGCCGTTCAACCCAAAATCGAACCTAGTGCCGACATTGTAACTTGGATGAAACCGGAGCCTGTCGAATCTTCCATTCCTCAAAAACGGTCTTTCACTGCAGGCACAATGGCGGCAACGGGCTCCACTAGTGTCAACCGCACCTTGGTGAAGAATGAAGGATTTTCCTCCTACGATAAACCGTCGCCGCCGAAGAAGACAAAGGTGGAAGCTCCGAAAACTCCCTTGAAGTTTTTAGATGTTAACATGGTTCCGACAAACCCACCGCCTGCATTTACGCTGGCGCAGGTAACCTCAAAGCTTGAGGCGGTGAATCGCGAGTATAATACATTGGACGCACAGTCCCGCCTATTAGCTGGACGTCGGTCCAAGGCAGACAAGCGCCAATATATCACGCTCAAGGCAAAATTGGACAAGTTGCAGAAGGAGCGGCAACACTACGCTGCTCTCGTGCAATCGCTTACCCCACCTCAGTCAAGGCTTGGGTCTTTGAACCCACTGGCGCGGCTTCCGCCAAACCCCATGATGCAGGACCGCAAACCCATCCCTCCGCTTATGGCGTCTGGTTCCAATCAGTTACCTTCCCCACACGAGGCGAGGCTTGGGGCCTTGAACTCATTAGCAAGGCTTATCCCCAACCCCATGACGCAGGGTCATAAGACTGTCCATCCACCCATTGCGTCTGGTTCCAATATCCGCCTGCCTGATGTTTATATCCCAGATGTTCATAAGTATCGAGATGTCAAGATGGGAATTGATACTACCGATGATGAGGGATTTTCCTCGGACTTCGACGAAGGCTTTGGCCCTGGTCGGCGTGTGGGGGCCAGGGAAAATATGATGGAGCTAGACGGAGGGTATGGCGAGAACTTCGACGCAGATGGCAATTTCTTTGGGCGGGGCCGTGATACATTCATGGGGCCAAAGGCCAATGCGGACGAGTGAGTAAGCTACTTTCTAATCAGTGAGCAACTCGCTAACGAAGTCATCAGTATCAATAAATTCCTTGTCGCTGCAGGCAATTCTGAACAGTTTGACGGAAATGCGAGTATTGAGCAAGCATTGGCACAATTGGGACTTGCCAACCAGTACGACCTTCTGCCGGGGATGGCGGTGGCTTTGATGCCTCATCAAATCATCGGCAAGTCTAACTCCTTTGCCCGTGTATTGTGTTCGCTCATATCTACTCCCCACCGATAGGAGTGGCCTGGATGAAGAACAAGGAGCTGGGCACTCACATGATGCAAGGGGGGATCCTCGCCGATGAGATGGGTCTAGGGTAAGTCTTGATGCTGCGCTTCACTGGTTTCTCAATATTGACCCCACTGTTCTCTCTTTATCCAGCAAAACTGTTCAGATGATCGCCACCATGACCATCAACCAGGCCACCGGATCCGATGTCAAGACGAACCTGATTCTGGCTCCCATGGCGCTCTTAGACCAGGTAAGCACCCTGACATGATGCTTGCACGGGGTCTTAACACATCATACAGTGGAAACTTGAAATCGAGACGAAGACGAATGATGCCTTTAAGTGTCACATTTATCATGGTTAGCATTTTCTACAATACCTTTGGTGCGTGTGCTGAGAATTTGGCCATTGACAGGGTCTGGCAAAGCCAAGAAGAAGTCGGAGCTTCTTAAATATGACGTTGTGTTGACCACGGTAAGCAGTCCTTCAGGCATCTTTCGTCTTTTACTGATATTGACACACCATCCAAGTACTCGACTCTAGCTCTCGAATGGCCCGACTACGAGGCGGAAGAAAAGGCGAAGAAGAAAAAGGCGAAGAAGACAGATTTCATCGAGACAGAATCTGAAGACGAAAAGAATCCCAAGAAAAAGCAGAGTACGCCACTCCCCTATAATACCTCGTACGAATGTCAATCAACGCGTCTACAGAGGGATTGTTGTTCCAAGTTAAGGTAATTTGTGACATTAAGTTAGCTATGTACGATGTTGACATTTCTTTTTCAAGTTCCTTCGCATCATTTGCGATGAAGGTATGCATCTTATAGACTGTCGCCTATGTACTTGCATCAATATTCTACTCTGTAGCACAAAACATTCGGAATAAGCGCACTCGTATGTGCCTCGTACTGTTCTCCTTTCCGCATCTGAAGTTGATCTATAGGGACTGCCCGTTGTGTCACAGACCTCGATGCGAAGTTCCGGTGGTGTCTGACTGGGTATGGTCGCCATTACTAGTAGCAGTTGCCGCTTGCTTATTTATACAATCCACAGAACGCCAATCACCAATGCAATCACTGACGCATACTCTCTCCTGCGGTATGAGTTGCAAAGGTTGTCGAGAGTCGAATAACTGACGGATTTATTCAGATTTTTAAAGATACGCCCGTGGTGTTGGTACTGTTTTTCTTATGTTTTGATCACGTCGCAACTGACTTGTCGCAGATGATTGGCAAGAGTTCAACATGCACATGTGAGGAATTAGAATCCTTCAACTCTGGATAGCTTTGACAATGCTTCAATCTCAGTGGCAGATACGAGAAGAGGAGTCCGGATATCGCCACCAAAAAGCTGCAAGCAATATTCGCTACCGTGCTGCTCCGCCGCAAGAAGGACTCCCAGTTAGACGGGAAGCGTCTTATCGAACTGCCTAGCAAGACTGTCTCGCTTGAGAAGTTGGAATTCACCGACGAGGAGAGGGCGATCTATCAGATGGTATACTCATCCACTACTCCTAGGCAGATCGTTGCTTATTTACTTATGTTTTAAAAGGTGGAAACTCGCTCGCAAAACACGTTTAATCGCTTCCTGCGTGCGGGCACAGTGCTGAAGAATTATCATCAAGGTTCACTCTATGATTTGACAGCTCCATCTAGTCTGCTAACTATTTCGATGAAAGTTCTTGTTCTGCTTCTTCGCCTGCGACAAATCTGCTCCCACCCAGCGCTCATTCAAGAAGATGGCGTTGCGCTCACAGGCCCAGATGATATGGATGAAACCCTGTCCCCTGAGGCTCACGGCGAGCTCAGTCGCGCAACTGCTCTCGTCGGCCCGGAATTTGTGGCCAAGATGAAGTACAAGCTAAAGGAACTGACTCTACGCCGCATGGAGGCCGAGAAGGTTAGTGTGGATGCCACGATCGAAGATGAAGATGTAAGTACTTGCATATTTGAATCCATCGCAGAGCTTATCCCGGTCTGCCAGTGCCCAATCTGCATGGACGTCTTTACGGATGCTACTGTAACAGCATGCTCGCACATTTTTTGCCGAGAGTGCATCGGTAAGCCTGAGCCCTAGTGCATAGAGCAAGACTGACAATTCCAGCAGTGAGTGTTCTCCAAGGTCCATCCCCAGCTCAAGATCCCCAAGAGCCTGGTAGGTACAAAGCTAACGAAAGGCCATGTGAGTGATGTCTACTGCACCATCTCGATCATTCCTGACTTGAAGATAGGCCCATCTTGTCGCTCAGCGGTATCACCGGACAAGCTGTTCTCTCGCCACGCCTTCGAACCGACTGAGGCTGATCTCAATTCGGAAGCAGTGAAGCCCGAGGCAGAGGACATAGCTATCAAACCAGACTTGTTGGATGTCTTTGAAGATGCCTTGCCCGCGAAAGCTGATCGCAAAGGCAAAGGGAAGGCTAAGCGTGCTCGGCGTGTGGCGGACTCGGAGGACGACTCGGAAGGTGAGGCCGACAGTGACCTGGACGACTTCATCGTGCAGAGTGACGAGGACGAGGATGATAAGAACTCCCGCCTTGTTGCAAAGAAAAGGTTGGGCAAGAAAAGGGCGATCGTTGAGTCAGAATCAGAATCGGACGAAGAAGAGCGAGAAGTCATCCACGGCCAGAGGTTGAGGTCCGATTCGTATGACGGTGTCGACGTCAAGATGCTTCCTCGATTCTTGCCCTCGACGAAGATGAAAGTGAGTTCGACACGCGGAGTGATTTGGCGTCTAAATAACGTACCATCATCAGCGCATGATGGAGTTGCTTATGACTTGGGCCAAAGAGCATCCCGAAGAGAAGGTTCGTTAGAATTGACAATTTTTATCGGCTGGATCTCACTCCCAGCCAGACGCTTATCATTTCCCAATGGACACAATGCCTACAACTCGTTTCCGACTACCTCACCGAGAATAAGTTTCTTCACGTCAAGTGAGCTGCCTGATTTGTTTGACTATGCTTACGCTGACACTTCGTGTCAGATACCAAGGGGACATGAGCCGTCCGAAACGTGACACTGCCGTGCGCGTGTTTATGGCTAAGGACAAAGCCCAGATCATGTTAATGTCGTTGAAGTGCGGTGGTGTGGGATTGAACCTGACCCGTGCCAACCGCGTCATTTCTTTGGACCTGGGATGGAGCGAGGCTGTCGAAGCGTCAGTCCACTCAGCGCTCGTTGGAAAACCTTTGCTGATCGTTGATTCTGTTGACAGCCAAGCCTTCGACCGCGTACACCGTCTCGGACAGCAGCGAAATGTGGTTGTTCAGCGTCTGGTAATCGAGAATACCGTAGAGGATCGGGTCCTGGCATTACAAGACCGCAAGAAAGGGATCGCGGACGGATCACTTGGGGAGGGCACAGGCAAGAAGATTGGCCGTGAGTCTTCCCGTATGTTCCGGTCCTGAGATATATACATGACTGACTGGATGGTTTCATTTCAAGGTCTAAGCGTTCGAGAGCTTGCCAATCGTGAGTGTTCAAGTTTTTTTATCAATCTTATTTGGTCTAATACAAGTCCAGTCTTTGGTCTCGATGGTTATGGAAACCGCCTCATAACAGCCAAGTAAGCCCCGCTGCGCCGAGCCGTGCAGTTTCTCTCAGCTTCTTTATTTTTCAACTATTTCTGGATGCTGCTCATTTCATTTTCCTTTGTTGAACAATGTTCATTGCTTCTTTTTCTGGCTTTAGTCCGCTTTCCTAGGTCTTACGTTATCTCATTGTGCCCCGGTGTTATACCTACGCACTACTTTTATGTTCTCGCCCAGTTAAAATATTGTAGATGCAATAGGTTCTCATTATATTTGTTATAAGATATTGGCCTTTGTAAGTAGGTAACATTGCTCGTTATCACTGTTCACAATCTTTGTTACAAGCGATTCATTTTGAATTTGGGGGAAGTAATCATAAGTTGGCCAGGTCCATATTCGAACCATCCTCCCCATCTCAAAATGATATAAATCTATTCAAATGTCATTTGCGCCACCATGAACGAAAGTGACCCACAACTCACTGCGCTGACATGATCAGGGCTGTACGAAGAGTTCTCGGATTAATCAGTGTGCGCGTAGGATGTTATTAAAGTGTTTTGTATAGATTCCCAGAGCCTAGGCTCGCGCTGTCAGAGTGATAGTTTGATTGGTATAAAATGGGGCAGCACTTTGTCTGTACTCGAGCGCTCTATCTAGACTTTCAAAACCCCAGTCACTCATCGCACATCCCTCGCCCATAGCTGATACCGATCACCTCCTAAGCTCATATCTGTTTGCGTAGTGCCATTCCTCTATCGCTGAAAATTGGCTTGCTAACTGCAGCCCCACAAGGTAACACCATGTCTATCCGCACCGACCGCGTTCGCATAGTAGGGTTCTTGAAGAAGAAAGAAGGTATCACCCGGGAAGAATTCTCGAGTCATTGGCTGAACAAGCACGCCCCACTGTTCACTTCCTTGGAGATCACAAAGACGAATCTGTCAAAATATGAGCAGGTGACTTCCCCCATCCGTATATTAACCGCAATCGTTTCTAATGCTAAAGGAAAATTTGAGTGCCATCCCAGCAGCGACCCAGCCGCAGCCGCTTTAGAGCAGGTTGTTCCGCTTGCTAAATGGGACGGAATGGCTATATTCGAAGGCGAGAGTTTCGAAAAGATCATGGAAGTCTTCTCATCCCCCGAGTACTTCGCGAAGGTGGCGCCAGACGAGGATACATTTATCGACCGAGAAGCGACTCAGTTCCTCGCGCTTGATCTTGCGACACTCATTGGGATGTAGGGTTCGTGCTTGTATTGATCGAATCACCATGGTGCATATATCGGTTGAGGTTTCCGCAAGGATGAACGATGCGCGCCGCGAGTCGTGTAAATTGTGTGTCGCGTAGAGGCCAAAGCGACTCCTGTCAACGCTGCATGCACTGGGTTACAGAAGGAAAGAATAAGTGATATCGTTGCCCAGATTAGTGATTTCCAAGATGCCGTCTGTCGTAAAGAGTTCACTCGAAGGACTGAGACGCGAAAATGCCTAAAATGTCCGTGGGAAACTCACGTGCCGATAGTGCCGTCAGCAGGCGCCTCTTGATGTGATCGTTGCACACGCCTCTTATGACCTCCAAAACGACGGCCTCCCAGCCAAACCCATTCGATTTTGATGATGATGACGAGGAAGGCTGGCAAGAAATGCCCGTTGTCCGCGAGGACGCCTTGGCCAGCGGCCTTGACGAGGAGGATCGGAAGAAGTACCACTACGTCGCCTCTGCCAAAGACACAGTTACTGCGGGCGGGGCGAATGCGACGGGCAACCTGATCGATGTTGACGACCGCGGAAACGAGTGGCGGTCGAAGGCGGAGCTGAAGGAGAGCGAGTATACGCGGCTGCGGATCAACGAAGAGGACGATGCGGATGAGGTGCACCTGCGTACGCGGTATCTCTTCGACGAGGACAAGGCCATGACGCCGCTTAGCCAGATGCAGGCGACGAAGAACCTGCTCACGGAAGCGCAACGCATCGCGTATGTTGGCGTGTGTGCATTGACGAGCCGGGAAATGTCGAAGACTCTAGAAGGCGTGCGGCGGAAAGAGCTGAAGACTGCAGTAAAGAGCATGGAGTTATGGGCGATGAAGATCATGGGGAGGCTGTATTATCATATGGAGTTAGAGACGCAAGGTTTGTCTCTTGCAATATCCATTTCGGCAGGGAGCTCTGACCAACTGCGCAGAGCAGAAGATGATAGACAGTCTTGCGGAGCATGGCGTGACGGCTATGGACCTGGTCCCATCCCTTATGACGACGCGCACTGTGGCAAATCCCGAGTATGACCCAAAGGAGGCACGCAGGCAGGCCGAAGAAAATACGCCGCCGCCTAGCTACGTGGAGAAACCCCTGATCGACCAAAGAGCGGCAAATGGAGCAGACCCGCGGACACCCACAACCGCCACTTTCCAAACTACTGAAAGGATCTTGCCCGAAAGTACGGTTATACCTGGCGTGACAACTGCGCTGTCCGCTGTGGACAAAGACGTCATACTTGATATCCGATGGACGGTTCTCTGTGACTTATTCCTAATCCTAATTGCCGACAGCGTTTACGATGCACGCTCACGTGTTCTTCTCGAGAATGTCGCAGCAAAGCTGGGGCTTGGCTGGTTAGACGTAGTGAAATTTGAAAGTCGCGTGACAGAAGCCCTTGAGATCCAGGAAAGCGTGGAGAAGTTGGATTCTCAAGATGTCTTGGATGGGCGCCAGAAGTCTGCGAAGAAAAAGCGATATGTGATGATGGGTCTTGCAACCCTGGGTGAGTTCACCCACAAATGCATGTTCATATGTGCTGACATGTCTGCTAGGCGGCGGCCTTGTCATCGGACTTTCTGCTGGTCTTCTGGCACCCGTCATTGGTGTTGGGTTAGGTGCCGCTTTTACGACTATCGGCATTGGAGGAACTACCGGATTCCTTGCAGGCGCTGGAGGCGCAGCCGTCATTACCACTGGCGGTATTCTGACTGGCTCTGGGATCGCCGCTCGGGGGATGGCTAATCGCACGCGGCAAGTTCGCACTTTCGAGATTCTTCCACTGCACAACAACAAGCGCGTGAGCTGCATCCTCACAGTCCCAGGGTATGTTCTCTAATATGCGTGTGCCATATATTTGTACATTCTCAACTCACTGTTGCTCAGCTTTATGACCGGGATGGAGGATGATGTCCGGCTACCGTTCAGCGTGTTGGATCCAATCGTGGGGGATGTCTTCAGCGTGCTATGGGAACCGGAGATGATTCGTGAGACAGGGAGTGCGCTGAAGATCCTTACAGGTGAAGTCCTCACGCAGCTTGGGCAAACCGTTTTGCATGCAACGTTGGCCGCGAGTCTCATGACTGCACTCTCATGGCCCATCAGTCAGTCATCCTCTTATTGGCCTGGTTGAACGCAATATTAAGCAGATTTCCACAGTTCTTACAAAGCTCGGTTATCTGATCGATAACCCGTGGAACAACGCCCTCGATCGCGCGAGGGCCACCGGTGGCGTGCTTGCCGATGTCTTGATGCAGCGTCATCTCGGCGTCCGCCCGATCACTCTCATCGGCTTCTCGCTTGGCTCTAGGGTTATTTTCTACGCATTGCTGGAACTTGCCAAGCATAAGGCATTCGGTATCGTACAGGATGTCATCCTGCTCGGTTCCACCTTGACAGCATCGACAAGCACGTGGTGCGAAGCGCGCTCAGTCGTATCAGGGCGATTCATCAACGGTTACGCACGCAACGACTGGGTTCTCAACTATCTATTCCGTGCCACTAGTGGCGGCGTGGGCACTGTAGCGGGGCTGCGCCCTATCACTAATGTTCCTGGACTGGAGAACGTCGACGTCACCGACAAGATTGCTGGACACATGAGTTACCGTGCGTTCATGCCACTCATCCTCGATCAGCTCGGATTTCCCGTGACAGCGGATTATTTTAATGAACCGGAGGTAAGCAACAAGAGAGGGAATGGCGATTGGCTGCTCAAGATTAACGTTGATCTTATGACATCATAGGAGCCTGATTTCACGGGAGACCGGGTCGTCGTGAGAGACGAAGACGTGCCGCAGAAGAAAGGGTGGTTTTCACGGAAGAAGAAATCTTCAAGTGGTGCTTCAGGGGCAAATGTAATAAGGCCCCCTTCGAGTACGTCGTTTGGATCCTCGCGCCGGCAAGCCTCCAGCACGTCAAATGCGCCACCAGTAGATGACGATCTACCTCCCCGGATGGAAAGAGATGATACCTCGACGTCAGAGGCAATGCCAGCAGCCATCTCGGACGAGTCTGGTTCGAAGCGTCCCAGCGTTGATATACCAAAGCACGCCGGATTTGACT
>JACXVL010000329.1:0-70929 GCA_014898675.1 Athelia sp. TMB
AAAAAGTGCGGACTATTGCAGAGTGATGTATTACATGAATTGCAGCTAAGAAGGATTCATGCATCACTAGTTCACCTGTCATGTCAATGAATGATATATTACTATGCCAGCTACAGGTGAGGCATTAGGGTCGCACTCTGCGCGGCCCAATGAACTCCGTCAATGTAGTCCGCAAACGGTAGCGGCGGCGCAGGGAAGGCGGCGGGCAGCGGCGGCGCAGGGAAGGCAGCGGGCAGCGGCGGCGCAGGGAAGGCGACGGGCAGCGGCGGCGCTGGCACGAGTCCGCTTCCCCGATGTCCTCCTGGGAAACCGGGCTGGAACGAGTGGGGGCCGTAGTATCCGAAAGACGTCGGTGGTAAGTATTGGAATGGCAGAGCGGGCATCGGCTGATCGAAGGGTACTCCGGCCTGGACAGGTGGCCATCCGGGCAGCATAGGGGGAATATCGAAAATCTCGCCGCCAGCGTTGGCGGCGGGAAAGGGAAAAGTCTCGTGTGCACGGGACATGAGGTGGGGAATTTTTGGAACGAGAATTGATGAGCGCGAGCACTCGCTGATTATATATAAATTTTCTCCAGGTCACGATGTAGAAACCTGGTGTGGCGCGACAATCGCCATATGATTCTACCCCCTTTTCTTACCGCATCCGCCCTGACGCCGCGCGCGTCACTCCTCTATCAGGCGTTTCGGACGGTGTCGAGTCCGGCCTGTCTGCCGTTTGGGCAGCTCCGCAGCTGGGGCGCGAGGACGCGCAGTGTCCCTGGTGACAATAGGGGCACGTTTCCGGCTCCTAGGGGTTTCAGGGAATAATCCATGGACGTCGGAAACCCCTTGCAGCGCGAAGTATTGGTCTAGGGCCGCGAGTTCCTTGACTGTCTCGTACGTCTCCCATGTAGGGTCAGCTGCCGTCCATCTGATGGCAAATTCGATTTTGCTGCCCACTATTCGGTGCCCGAAAACCTCCTCCACCAGCCATTCGTCTTCATCGGGCATTCCGAAGTCATAGAACCGCTTGCTTTCTCGTCTGGGAAACAAAGAGTCGTCGTTCGCCTCGTATGGCCGGAGGAGTGATGCATGAAATCGTGAGTGTATCCTTCGCGACACGAGCTCCTGTGATAGTTGTAGCTCATAGTCGGACGAATCGGGGAAAGCGGCGGTCACCGCGAACGGGCCAATATACTTTGGGGCCAGTTTGCGGGCGCGCTGTTTGGGCAAGTTCAAGTTTTTTGTCGACAAGTAGACCATGTCGCCCACGGCGTATGGGGTCTCTACAGAGCGGCGGCGGTTCGCATGATAGGTGGCACTGACCCGCGACTCGATTATCGAGTCGTGAGCCATTTCCAGTGCCGCCCGCGCTCGTTCGGCAAAGTCTGCAACACCGCGATATGCCATCGTCTCGGTAGGGAATGGTGAGAACCGCGGGAGGTAGCCAAACGTAAGCTCGAAAGGTGCGAATCCAGTCGAGCTGTTGATGCTTGAATTGATGGCAAATTCACAGAGAGGTGTCTTCTGCATCCAGTCCGTCTGGTCCGCACGCACGATGGAGCGCAATATCTGCCCAATCGATCGGATAGCGCGTTCAGACTGCCCATCAGTCTGCGGGTGCCATGAGGTGGACATAAGTAGTTTTGTCCCGACTATGCGGTGAAGTTCCCTCCAGAATCGGGCTGTGAACTTTGCGTCTCGGTCTGATACGATGCTTTCAGGCATGCCATGAAGCCGCACAATCTCTCGGAGGTAAACCCAAGCCAATTCGACAGTGGTCACGTTTACCGAGAGGGGAATCAGGTGAACGAGACTAGTGAGCCGGCATATCACCACCCACAGGTAATCGTATCCATGGTCGAGTGGGAATGGCCCTACGAAATCCATCCCGATGGATGCCCAAGGGCGAGTTGGGATAGGGAGGTTGTGTAGGAGGCCTGGGGTAGCCTTATTGCTCGTTTTACTCATCTGGCACGCCACGCACGAATTACAGTATTTTTCAATATCTGCGCCCATGCGTGGCCACCAGAACCACCTCTGAGCGTACTCGGAGGTCTTCTGGGCTCCCAAGTGCCCCAGAACCTCGTGCGCATGAGTTATGATCACCTCGGGCAGACTACGTCCATCCGATTGGTGCGCTCAAGGTATGCAAACCACCTCGATAGACATCCGGTTTTTGGTGTATACCGTCCCATCTTCGACTCGGAAAGTCTTGTGCTGCTCCGGGTGGTGGATGATTTTTGCGAACATACTGTCGGCCTCATACCCGCTACGTACGGCCGTCAGGAATAGGTCGTCACGAAATACGACAGTTTGCAGCGGCGGACCAGATTGTAGTGCGTCGCCTAGTGTGAGGTCGTCTGAGTCTCCTTGGACAGCGGCAACAGAGGAAACGGGGGCGGCTCGTGCTTCAGCGGCGTGCAGTTTCTCCGCTTCCAGTTGGCGGTCTTCTTCGCGATCATGAACACGTCTCGCGAGAATCATAGGCACGTCCACTCCGGTGAGCTCCTCAACGCGGAGCGCGGGGAGGTCTTCACAGTCGGGGTCAAGCCTCGCGTCGGCAGATACGTAGTGGTGTGGCTCGTGTAATTCGTCGTATGCGTCGTTCTCGTAATATCGGGATAAGCAATCTGCGACCTTATTCTGTTCACCGGGTACGTGGAGTATCTGGAAATCGAATCGCGACAGGAATTCCTCCCATCGGAGGAGGCGTCCTGATCTCCCGTCGCGGCTCACAGACATGATAGTTTTGAGGGCCTCGTGGTCAGTCGCTACCCAGAATTTTCGGCCAATGAGTTTATCCTCCCATTTCAGGAGGGACTCGATGATGGCCAATGCCTCATGCTTGTAGGTTTTGTACGAGCATTGCGCAGCGGAGAACTTTTTGGACATGAACCCTGCAGGCCGACAATTCTGCCAGTCAGGGCCCTGCCCGTATACAGCCCCGATGCCGTGTGACGAAGCGTCGCATATGACCCAAATCGCATCGGGGAGTCGCACGTCGATAGGTCTGAGTATCGGCGATTTCCTGGCCAGTGCTTTGATGGCGTCTAGGCAGCTTTGGTGTATAGGTCGCCAGTAGAACGGTTGGCCATTCCTGCAAATAGACTCGATGGGGCTAGTGTACGCCGATAAGTCTGGCATGAAGGAAGACAAATAGTTGATTAGCCCCAGGAACCTCTGAACCTCGGGGTAAGATCGAGGCGGTCGCCACTCGCAGATGCGAGACATTTTATCGGAGTCGGCATGAAGTCCTCGGTCATCGATACGGTGGCCGAGACAGTCCATGTCAGTGGAATAACAGTCCAGCTTCTTGCGGCTGATGTACAGCTCTTCCGCCGCCAGTATGTCGAATACAATTCGCAAGTGAGCTTCGTGTTCGTGAATAGTGTTGGAGAACACGAATATATCGTCGAGGTACACTCTGACGAAAATACCAAGATGGTGGCGGAATATCCAGGTCATCAGGCGTTGAAACGTGGCAGGGGCATTGCAGTCGCCCTGTTGCATCACGTGTGATACGAATGTTCCCAGTGTGGTGGCAAATGCGGTTTTTGAGACATCGTCCGCCTCGATACGAATTTGTTCGTATGCGTCGGACATGTCGATTTTGGTTCGGTAGCGTGCCCTAGCGACGTCCATCCGTATCTGGTCCTGATCGGGGAACGGCGTGACGTCCTTGTGGGTGTTGTCGTTTCGTTTGCGAGCGTCAACCACCGTACGGAGTGTCCCGTTCTTCTTCGGGACACAGAGCAACGGTGGGGCTTGATACGCTGCCTTCATTTCCCACCAGCCAGCCGCAATATAGCGACTGACTTTGTCTCGGAGCTCGCTCTGGAGAGCTTCCGGGCACCTAGGTAGATGGTAGTTATATCTCATATCATTATCAATAATAGGTATGCGGTGGTTAACCGCGCGGAATTTAGGTAATTTTAATGGTATAGGTCCGAGTAATGTTTTGGCATACTCGAACCACTGATCCCTGAGACGTGGAATGTCTTCGGGGCCAAGTGTCGGGGCTGATGCCTCGACACGGTTCATTCTGATAGCGGGTATATTGGAGTCGGGGACTGACGATGCTGCCAGTGTCGAGGGCCGAAGCTGGTCCTCGCGTATGTCAGGTATAACCCGCTCCGATAGTCATTTGGGAGCGGAGGCCTCAATCGCGCGTCTTGGCTGTATCGGCGCTGTCTCCCGAGGTCCAAGACGTTTTTGGCTGTGCTTGGGCTCCCCCTTCTGGGCGATGAACGCCAGCTCGTCGGCCATAGAGAAAGTCTTGTGCAGTACGCCGTCAATCACGACCCCGCGGTTCTTGAAGTCGATGCAGACACCGTGTTTCTTCAAGAATGGAGTGCCCAAGATGGCGTCGTATCGGTCAATGTTGACAACATCAAAGTACATTTCCTCCGTCACCGAGAATATCGTGACGGGGGCCACTGCTCCGTAGCTGATCTTGGATCGGCTTCCAACGCACCCTAGCTGCAAAATGATTTGCTCGTCCAGCTTGAATTGTTTCGTGCGCGACACGAACCCGAATTCCGGAGTTATCGAGTCGGTAGTGCTGCCAGAATCAAACAGAGCGAGAGCTTGGTGGCCATTGATGGTTACGACAGCTGTGATCGTTTCTTGGTTGTGGCGCGGTCGCGTAATCTCGCCAGGGGCGAGCTGCCGTCGTACATTCGCGGAGTAGGATATGCGCATCGCGTACATCGTCTCCTCGTCGTATTCGCCGTGAGGGTCAGTATACTGATCGTCCTCGAATGTTGGGGACGGCGAAGTGTTGCCAGAGCTATTTCTAGACTGTGTAGGCCTCGCGAACCTGCACGAGAATAAATTCAGGTGAAGGGGCGGGGCAGCGTCGGTGCCAACAGTGTGTAGGGCTTGAAAGACGGTCGGCCGACAGGCTCCTCCGCATATAGGGCAAGACACAGTGATTGAAAGCCGACGGTTATAGACATTGAGTTGTTGATCGTCGGCAAGGTCCATTATGCGTGGTTCCACGTCCAGCCAAACCGATTGACTGACTATGTTGAATGCCCTCGGCGTCGTCAAGCACACAAGATGATTAGAAGCCAGCTCGGGTACTTCGGGGATGGGCATTGGGTCGTCTACGTAGCGTAGCGGTTGATGAGCAAGGAAGTCAATCTCAGTCGTGACGCGTCCTAAGATGGGGCCGCGATCACCGATATATTGGGTCGGTAGCGGTGGCGGGCTTGTCCAGGTGTCACGTAGGTCCATAACCACCCTTCGACCACGCGTAGTGGTCGATACCGGGGCGGGTTCATCGCCATTGAGTGACTCCTCGTCCGAATCGTAGTGATCGTCAGCTGTGTGATATCGGACACCGAGGATGTGTCCGACTGGCAATGGTACCCGCGTGACATTCCTAGGGACCCTGCGACTAGTTCGAGGGTCCGCTTCATCGTCCTCGCTGTCGGAGCAGCTCTCGAGGGCGGGCATATCCTCGCCACTGGACTCGTGTTCAATGACGGGGAATCCTAAGTTAGATCCTATGCGCATGGCCGCCAGCCGTACTGTGTGCATAGAGGCTATTCGTGGCGCCTCGACGGGTTCTCCTGGCTCACTGAGCTCTTCAGGAGCCGGGGCGGGGTCGGAGTCGTACTGGGATCCTCCCCATGAGTTGGGGCGCTCCTCGTACTCTACATTGTCGTCCACGGCATCTTCACAATCCTCGCGTTCAGAATCAGCGTCCGCCTCGCGCTGGGCGTGTAGTCGAGTGCGATTGGTGTCATAATTTTCGCACTTCGGTTCGGATGAGATGTGTCCGAGTTTTCCGCAAGAGTAGCAGGTCATGGTGGACGTATCGCGCGGGGGACGAGTTGGACGGCTGATACGCGGGTTTGGCGATGTTGTGGGTATAGTTGCGCGAGTTGTAGGTGTAGCAGTAGCCCCAGGAGTCGGTTTGGGGGTACCACGCTGACCACGATTGGCGTCCGCCGTTCTGGGCGGGCGAGAGTTGCTGGCTGTAGCAAGGCGACTGGGAGATGCGACGCTGTCACCTATCCCTTCGTATCGTCGTAAGGAGTTTTCTTCTATCTGCTTGGTATTTTCTCGAATATCGTCTAGAGACGCGTATTTGGGAATGATATTGCGGTCCATGAGCTTATCCTGCAGCCAACGCGGTAGCAAATTGAACAGGCGCCTCCGGAAGTCGTAGTCGTTGGGGCGTTCGATCATCCGCTCCGCCGTGGTGTCTAGCTTATAGTAGAGCCCTTCTACTCCGTCGGCAGCCGAGTATCGAACGGAGTTGTATTTGATTGCAGCATCATTGGCGGTAGCGGTGCGCACAAAGCGTTTGTGCATGAGGCAGATGCAGTCGGCGAACAGGAGCGGCGGATCATAGTGGCGAGACGGGTTGTCTATCTCAGTGAGGTACCAGTCGTTAGCCACGCCTTCAATGTATAGTCCAAGATAAGTGACCCGGATGGGGTCAGTAGCGGGGCCACTGATATAGTGCCCCCTCAACCAGTTGAGAAACGCGCTCAGCCAGTCGACGAATTCATCGTGTGAATGGCTGCCAGCGTATTTGGGTGGCTCTGCGAGCTTGGGTTGTTTGAATCCAGTGGGGACGTCGATGGGGGTCCCCACTTTGTGGTGTATAAGTTGAGTAATCTTCCCTAGTAGCACCACGTAATGATAATGGTCGTTATTCCATAGTCCATTGGTGACTGCCCCATGAGTGACCCGATAAGCTGAGAGTCCAGGTGGGGGTGCTAACATTCCGCCTGAGATTGGGTTATTGGGGCGTGCGCGAGAGGCTGAGTCAGGAATGGAACCGGGAACGAATGCATGGGGACCGCGACTGATCGGTTCCCTAGGGACAAAAGAGTGTTCGAAGCGCACATCCCTAGGTAGACCGGAGTGTGCGGTAGGGGGTGCGATAGTCGCGGTCGGGGTGCGAACCCTCGACGCGTCTTGAGCAGCGTATGGGCGAGACCAAGATTCTTCAGTGCGATCAATTCGCCGGATGTTCGCAGCATATCTGGCGTCATACTGATCATTGGTCTCGTTCGGTTGTTGCGCTGGTAGTGACGATCGGGAAGAACCCGATCGTGCCGCTGCTATGGCGGGGGAGAACACTGGTCTAGGCTCCGTGGCGGGGGCTCTGGAAGCAGAGTCCTCAACGGCGCCAGGGGCAGGTTCGTATAGGTCGTCCTCGGAAACGGTGTCCGAGCGAGTAGCGAGGGGTTGTGGGTCAATCGTCAGTGGTAGATTGTTGGTGTGTGTTGCTGAGATCCTGGGGCGATCGAACAATCGTCTCATGTCCGCAAGTTGGGCGTCGCTTTCTAGCAGGAATCGATTGTTGTCATCCATGGCTCGATTGATGCGACGGCTGAGGCTTGTCGCGTGTTCCCGAACGTCGTTGAGTTGGCCGTTGAGGTTAGACAGATTAGATTCGGTGATATGCAGTCGCTCGATGCCGAGAGCGTGGTTGGCAGCGAATACTCGCAGTCCGTGGAGTTGGTCGTCTGGTAGCTGCCCTTCGAGGTTCTCGAAGCGAACGATAGAGGCGCCATGGTTATCATCTCGATTCGTACTGATATGATAAGGAGCCGGTTCTGAGGAAGATCCCGAATCGAGTGTACGGGAGTCGGGTGCTGAGGATGTGGTGATTCCGCCCAGGTTTGTCCTCAAGTCCTGGGAGCTTTCCCTCACGGGAGTGGGGCTCACCGGGCTAGTGCGTTGAGCATCATCCCGAATGGTACGTACCGTAGCGGGCTGCGACACGTCGTTCGCGGCGGCGTTGGTGGGCACCGTGGTATGAGAGCTCACAAACACGTCGGTCTCAGGGCCGCGGGGGCTGCGCGGCGCAGTCCCTGCGGCGTGGAGATCGGCGACTTCGGGTTCGCTACGCGACCCGGGAGCAAGTGGTTCGGACATGAGGGCAGTGATGTCCTGAAGTACGATTGTATTCTCGAGTAGTTTCGAGATGGGTAGTACACGAATGAATTCGATGTAGGTTTTGGTAGAACTTGGATATCTCGATGGTAGTCGAGAAGAGTGGGTTAAAAAAAGTGTAAAGTCGGTGGGGTGAAGCTACTTCGCACACAGAGACTAACCGGGCACAATCCAAGTTGTATTGGAAGTATGCTACTGTTAGGTATGTGGATAGTTGGCTGAGCGCGACGGACAAGAGGTCCGTCGCTATATAAGTACTTCGGATATAGTATGATTATGTAATGGTGTCCGGGCGCCTTACAAGAGTGCAGAAGAACAGGCATCGGACCAGGCAAAATTGCAAGATTTTAGTGATACGCTTACTTTCTGGGGCGCCAAAGTTGTCATGACCAATTGGAGCGAGTTCCCTGGTATCTTACGAGATCTAGTGGCAAAGGCTCGGAAGGAGTAGACGGGCTAGAGGCCAGAACTAGAGCCTTACGCTGATGTTATGGCGATGATGTGCAGTAGGATCTGCAGGAAATGGTGACTTCATTGCGGTGAGAGTAAGCCCCATAACATGGCATTGCGACGCGTTTCACATCGCTCCGCTGCCTATCCTTGACCATGCTGTCGGGAAATGAGAAATAGCTCATATTGTGTACATATTCACATTCATCTTTCAATTAATCTTCCCACTCACTTGAACTTGGGAGTATCAAACGTATCCTTTGGATCGGGGGGATTCCGGGCCCGGACTCTACTACAAATGGTACTATGTATCGTAACTAGGTGTCGGTTCTGTTCACTGACGGGCGCCGGTGTTGAGATCGATGAGACACCTCGAAGAAGATCTTGGTGAGTCCCTGAGGTCCACGATCTAATCCTGGTCTGCGCAAATCTATGAATTAGCGACTGGACAGTCTGGACAACACCTAGGTTTCAATCGGTCCCGATTCGAACTTAAGTTCGTGACTGGACGACGGCAGCGCTAGTGGATACGGAAAGTGGGAGAGAGTAGGATGTCGAGATGTCGAGATGTGGCGTGTGTGGCGCGAGCTTCGTACCATAATAGTTTGTGAGGGCTGGTGGTCAAAGATTCCAAGCATTGTAGGACATTCGCAGGATGCAGTTGCCTCTGATATTACAGCTTGAACAACTCGATGAAGTCTGAGCCTCTGAGGCTAATTAATGGGGCCTTTGAGACACGGAGAAGCCTTGAGACCTAAGCAGGAAAACGCTGATCATGAAGAGGTATCTCATGATTCTCATCATTCGATGATAAGAAGAGGAGCTTTGCCGGAAGAGTCAAACCCTGACGGGAATGTGCTCGTCATGGCGGGACATCTTCAAGTTGTTCTTGGCATGGTTGCCTCGTTCCACCTTAATCGCACATCCTCCAAAGAAGCGAGAGATTCTTAATCTGGTGTGTGGCTATGTACCTTACCACAGTCGCACCCGCTACACCCGATAGCCCGACGCGCCGCAGCAAACTACGTACACAAACATAAATCCCCAATGCACCACCTCTTCCACATTACGAAGCTCAAGCCTGAGCTGGTCGAAACCATCACACCACTCCGCCGAGGACCCAACTACGAGCCACCCCATTCGACACATATTGCACCGGACAAGGATGCTGCCCTCACCATCGCCAGACTCATTAATGACACCGCACCAGTCCGCGTGTATGTAGACGGCTCTGGATACAAGGGAGGTATCGGGGCGGCGGCAGTCCTATACGAAGGCTCGAGAGTCATAGCGGTTCGACGTAAGTATCTCGGCCCCAAATCTCGCTACACCGTCCATAACGGGGAAGCCGTGGGCATCATAATGGGTGTCCACCTCCTCCAAGCATTTACTCGCAGACTAATAGGACCAATAATTATCGGTTGCGACAACCAGGCGGTAATACGGGGACTCACTAACCAAAAGGCTCATTCAGGACACTACTTACTAGATCACATCATTGACCTCGAGGAGAAGCTACACGCAAAGCAGGACGGGCTGAGACGAGCGGCGGAGAGAGCAACAACAAGACGCAACGGAGGAGATTGGATACCACGCAAGAAGAACGTTATCGACCTACAGATCCATTGGGTTCCCGGACACAAAGACTTCGACCCGAACGAGAGGGCCGATCGTGAGGCGAAAAAGGCGGCGAAGAAGAACTCGAGCGCTGACGAAGACTTGCCTGCGTGCCTACGGAGAAAGAAGCTACCATTCAGCGTTGCTGCGCTTCGACAAGAACACCAGGACCAACTCAAGCGGACATGGCGTAAGCGCTGGCGAAAATCACCCCGATGCAGACGCTTTGGCGCGGTCGATAACACTGCCCCGTCGACAAAATACCTGAAACTCATCGACGGGCTTTCCCGCAGCCAAGCTTCCCTCATTACCCAATTCCGAACCGCGAACGTCCCCCTCAATTATTTACTCTTTCGCATCCACCGAGCCGAATCCCCAGCCTGCCCACACTGCGGAGGAATTACAGTCGAGACGATCAGGCATTACATCCTCGACTGCCCCCACTACGCACACGCACGCCACGCACTTCGACTCAAACTCGGCAGAACCGCCAGCGAAATACCCACCCTTCTACATGACAAAGACGCGGTCATCGAGTTCCTGAGATACGTCCACGCCACAGGACGGTTCAAATAGCGGCTTGGCCACCCGCTCGCGAACCTCCCAGCGAAGTCGAACGCAGCATAGGCAACTTGGTAATATCCTACTCCGAACCCACGCAGGCAGGCCCCTTCCGACGCGCTCGTAAGTTTCCGACCCCGATTCTTCGTACTCACCTATGCACAGACCTCAAACTTCAATATTTATTTCACGAATCGAAGTCGGCTTTTGGAGTCGCAAGTGGAAGCTGATCCCCGGACCAGTTTTCATTCCGCCCAGCGCGGATGTGTCGTCGACAAACCATCGCAAAGCAGCCGTGCCAATTAGCAATAGGGGATGCAGTGGGGAGTGGGCGAGAACGGCATGGGATATGCCGCCCCGAGCAGCCCGCACAGCTCAGTCTGGCGGGGGCCCGGGTCTCGCCTGCACGCATCACAGGCACAGTCGAGAGGCATTGATTGGTCCCAAGCCCGCTACCTACAACATATACCTAGCTACGTAGTCGACGTGTAACGTGTGGCTGAGCCCTTAGCACTATAAATCATGGATACAAAAAAAAAAAAAATAATAATAATAATCTGGTGTGAAACATCAGAACTCAGGCAAATACATATATAATGCGGACAGCTCAAGCTGATATCGCCCCAAGGCAGAACTCTCAAAGGACATCGCGGCTAGTTCAACATCTGCTTCATTAGCTTCTGATACCCATCGATCTTTGCCTTGGTAATTCCATTCCTTACCAGTATGTGCTACGCGTTGACCTCACCACTTCGTTGCAGCTATGTCAGAGCTCAAGGACGAGCTCCTTGCCGTTGCTGACCTGACGGTCAGATTCGTTCCCACCAAGAAGGAGAGCGACCCTCCCCCGTATCCAACCGGTGAAAGATTTGATGGAAACAACTCAACATTCAAGCCATCTCGTGAAGCAGCCGGCGTTTGGATCACTGCAGCCAAACCTCGGTCTGTATGGAAGATATACAGGAAAACAAATACTTTGGACACATTGAAGAAAGACATCAAAACGGCTGAAGATAATGATCTGCCACTGGTGCCGATCGAGAAAATCAATGTCGGTGGGCAGCAAGAGAAGGTGCCGACTGGCTTCGTCTTCTTGCCAGTTGATAGCCCCTTGAAGACATTCGGGTTTGCCATCAAGACTCGGTTTCTTGAAAACCCTTATGTCTTTTTCTCGGCCCAGACTGGCGGTGTCGCGATTTTTAGAAATTTTTTGAAGGATATTGAAATCAAGAGCCATCTCGAGAGGTATGTCGAACAAGCTTGAATTAATGTTAAAGGATCTAACGCATGTTCAGGTACAAGGGATCGCTCGAAATAGCGCTTAAAATCAAACTCAGCGATCCGCAGGGATTTATCAATCCCTCCGGGGAGATGCAATTTTTGGATATTCACATTGGCGGTAACGCTACCGGAGTGCAATCTTTGTTGGAAGCGGTCAACGACCGGCTCGCACAGCTAGCGCTTTCTCTTGCTGAAGGTCTTGGTGAGTAACCTTATATCAGCTTCATTGAATTGGTATTAATCTTCGTTAGTGGTTGAACTTCTGGACGGCGAGGACATTTCCCCTGCGACATCTGAAGTTCAGGGTGGTGAAGAACCTGAAAGACGCGAATGATACTTTTGGGGGTACCTGTGATTGGGATTGATACCTGACTATGGAGTGTTTTTGTTGTGACAAATATCAGCTCAGAAAGGAAATTTTTCTTACGTTCTCGCAAGCTGATTGGCTTAGAGCTCTGATAAATATCACTGCAAAAACACTCTTATATAAATAAAATTGTTGATCGAGTAGGGAACCTCAGGCTCGGGTACCGTGGCCACCGCGACAGTCCATGGACCGATTTGGAATTTCATTTCGTGTGTCGTCGTTTTGCACAAAATTTTCAACCAACCAGCTGGCAGAGGCCCCCGGAAGCTCCCCCTAAGGTCTGTCCGGAATTTTTTCCAAAATGGCCCTCAAATCCGCAATGTTTTCGCCAGTCAAGCCTCAAATCCCCAATTTTCGGACAGAGATAATCACGTGACATACCTACCGAAACCAAAATTTGCGCCGCTGGCGCGGTAGGCTATCTTCCGCTTTGCTACACCACCAGGACAGGTTAAAATCATGTAGGCCATGCATATAAAGTACATTCTTCCGCTTACTATACAGTACCAGCCATTCTACCGCTAGGAATCTTGATTTTAGGCAGTGTGCGCAGCAGATTCAGAGCCTTCTCTGTAGACGGAACACTGAAGAGGTTCCAAACCTTCACATAATCCGGCTTGAGCTGTGAGTAGCCAGCACCCGAAGGAATGAATGCGGTCAGTCCAAAGTGATACAGAACGTATGGCGTAGATCTCTAATTTGCATATCATCATTGACGCGACTCTGCCCCGTGAACAATGCTGCACTGCTCAGGCGTAAATTGATATGAATTGTTTTTACATGTACTACTGCTACATTGACTTGCCGTAGAGATTCGTGGAAGACTTGGCTCCTCTTGAGGTCAGGCAAGGCCTGTTACGGGCGGAGCTACTATAGATAACGAAAAATTTGCCAGCCTGCGGCCTCAAATCCGCAATGTTTCGGACAATGCTCGACCACTTTAGGCTATGTTTCCCACGCAAAATCGACGCTTCGGAGCCCTCAAATCCGCAATTTTTCGGACAGACCTTAGGGGAGCTTCCGGGGGCCTGCTGGCAGCAACCAACCAGTTATCGATTCTCTGCTTATATGACATCCCTGGGCATTCGAGATGTTGCATTTACGCCCAATACACCTACTTATGCTCATTTAAATTGGTGTTACGACAAGTCCGAACTTCCCTGTGCACCTACCTCCCCATTGGATCGAGTCACTATCACACAGTCACACCATCGCTCACCATCGCTGATCGTGATCTTATTGGCTAGCGTGCTTGGTTTCTTCAAGTACCGGGCATGTCGCGAAGGGTGCTGTGTCTGTTATTGCGAGACTTGACCAGGAAAGAAGAAGGAGACTGTTGCTTCGATCGAGGGCGGACTTACTTGAGTGAGCAAATGCCCTCCCATATCCTTGCTGCCTCGGCAAGATTTTCGAAGGCCACCTGTGCAGCTGCTGATTTGAGATACAACCATTGGTGATCGAAGGTTAGGTTTGCTGGCACTTTCCCCTGCTCTGATGGGGTTAGTAAGCTGACGGTGGGTGCGATAATGCAACGCAGGTAGCTCAGCGATGGCGTGGAGGTGTTTAACATGGCGCGCATTGAAGCGACTACGCTGTATACGATGCAGTCCTATCTGAACGATGGAGGGCGGAGCGACACAATGCCCACGCTGAAGTACCACATACGCGATAGACCAGCTTGGGGCGTCTCCATGCAGTAGACCGCGGCGGAGGCACACATCGCTGCCAGATCGATTTAATTCCACTCGGTACGCGCCAATTACCATGCACGTTTGCCACACCCTGTCGCCCTGCATGCGTCCGAGGTCTGCATCCGCGTTTTACAGCGCGGAGTCCAAAGGAACGCCTTGCTTAACGTCTTGGTGTCACGGGCGTGCCACATCGGTATGTGGCGCCCGTATCTTCCATCTCGTACACCCTTTCCAAAACGAGCAAGCCGACTTGAAAATGTTTCGTCTCGTGTTCTCTTGACAGGGTCGACCATCGCATCACATCTGGGTGCAAAGGACATCGTCCAATCAACGATGTACCTTTCCACTTACAGTCCAGCTGACTTCTGAGGTGAATGGAGCATATTAAACGTGGTCAGCCTGCGCAGGCCATGTGGAGTCAGGGAGTAAGGTTCGAATGTTCAGGACCCCTGTAGGAAGAGCCTGTTACAGTCACCTTTCCCTTGAATGCGCCACATTTTTGGATCGAACCCTCGACGGATCGAGTGAGAACCACTTTATCTGCTCTCGCGATGTCAGATCAACACTTAAAAAACCCCTTCAGAGCATGGCAGATCAACTCCTAACATTTCTACCCATCGTGGTTGAGCCCTAGTTTCAACATGGTGGGGACCTCACCGGAATACACCCTTGTCTCCTGATACAACCCCGGTTCCCTATTCGGGGCTCCTTACCCCTCATACTTGCAGGCAGGCGAAGCACTAGATATTTGGTATGCTCATCCTCAGCCCGCAATATCACGGCAGTTAAGTGCGACTCCAGACCATTCGGCTCATCGCACTCGGCGTTTCTTGAGCTGCATGAATATTAGCCCCGATTATGATAGCTTCGTCTCTGGCCACCCCCATGGAGTCTCTTGCTGGCGGCTGGGCATCGGACTGCCCAAGACACCAGAAATGCTATATGTCTGGCGTGTTCACTTCGCGAATGTGCGATAACACAGCAATACTTATAGTTCAGTGTCAGATAGACCTTGTTGCGGACCTTAGCTCCTCTTGGCCACCGCAGATCTCACGCATTTGGTCAGTAATTATTTTCTCAGTTCAGCGTGGGATTTGGATGACGCCCCCCACGTATGCTTATGTTGCGATACTGCACGTTCGCACAAATAAACGACCCAACTGTGTGGGTGTCCGAGAGGCGCTAATGGCTGATCCCGCCCCAAACATGAGCTTCACACCTGTCTCCAAGTCTCTGGGGCCCAGTCTCTGTTTTCTGTATTCAAACGCTTCCAATCAACAACCTGCGACCATCACTTAAGGCCACATGTGCCCTGTTGTCACCGGACCTGGAAGCCCTTGCGGGGGCCATTTGGAACCAAAGACCAGCAGTTGATCTGCAGTCTCTGTTTGCTGTATTCAAACGCTTCCAATCAACAACCTGCGACCATCACTTAAGGCCACATGTGCCCTGTTGTCACCGGACCTGGAAGCCCTTGCGGGGGGCATTCAATGATTCGGTGGAACCAAAGACCAGCAGTTGATCTGCCGTGCTCGGAAGGGGGCCTTCAATGTCAATATCACAACACAACAGCGCATACAGTTGTTCTCACTCGATTGGCGATGGTTCGATTCAGAAATGTGGCAGATTCAATGACAAGGTGTTTGTAATATTATGCTCTTCCTTCAAGAGTCCTGAAAACTTGTACCCTACTTCCTGGCTCCACATAGCCTACGCAGATTAATTACGTTCAACAAGCTCCATTCACCTCGGAGGTCAACTGGGCTGTGAGCGGACAGGTACATCGTTGATTTGGCGATATCCTTTGTACCCCAGATACGAGACGATAGTCAACCCTCCGAAGGCAGCCGACCTCTGCCCACTCCTTTCTCGACTATCTACGTGTAAACTCTATTTCAACTCCAACGAATACAGTCTGATGGCGAGTTATTCCCACTTCTAAAGATGTTCTATCTTCTGTTTTCACCGTTACTAGCCTTTTGATTATCGGATGGTACCGAAAGGATGGAGAGCCTGCATAATAATCCGCAAGCCACTTCGACAGATTCTAGAACACCCTAACCCATCCTTCGGTCCCCTTCAACCGCTTTCGTGTCGAGCTCGATGGTCAAACTCCGAGATTTTTGGAGTTTTCTTACTTGGAAATTGAACCTCCAAGCCCTATATAAAGGCGAAAGGAAGCGGTGAGGATCCCATAAACCAATCGCCCCAAACTGACCTCTGAATTTCTTCACTTTGTACCCATCCCAAATACTTTCTTACCGCCGTCCATGTTCTGACGAACATTTTTCTAGTCCCTCGCATATACATCTTCCAAACCATTTTTTCAAACATGTCTCAGTGGAGCGATTTTGGTAAGGGTGTTCTTTCTGCTATTGTCTATTTCCGCGCCTAACTTACCTGTCGTAGACTTGCCAGCTCTCAAAGCTGAGCTCGGCTCCGAGGAGCTAGCTCTCTACCTCGACGATTGCATGGAGGTCGCCGACGATGACGCGAAGGACTTCACCGCCCGCGACGCTGAGAGCAAGGCGCTACTCGTGGGTGGAGCCTCAATCATCACCATAGTCTTCAAACCTGGGCCTGCAGGAAGTGGTCCGTGCACAAAGAAAGGCTCAGGCGCTTTCACTGGGAAGTTGGCGCCTGCGAACCTAGGTGGAAGGCAGGTCGACCTCGTGGTTAGCCGTACTACCGTGAAGTTGGTGGATAATGGCGTGGAAATTTGGAAGGGTAAGGGACTGCAGAAAGGTCTGACAGGTACATGGAAGGTCGCTTTCTAGTAATTACCAATGCTCGTACCGATGGCATGCAAAGGTTCTGCCATTGTTCGCTGATAGTTTTCTCTATGCTGTTCCACTTGTACAAATATCTCCGTGAAATGACTTCAAAAATGGATCCCCTCTCGTTGCGGCGTCTGCACTTGCATACAATAAATAAGTACACAAGTTGTCGTCTGCCCACAACAACCACAACAGCTCAGTGATGCGTACACACTGAAACCCGTACAATGGCCGGAAAGCGTAGATAATTGTGCAGCTGAGTGCTGAGCATTCACTGCTAAAAGAATCGAGACGCGCAATAGCTTGCCATTGCAACACGTTTCACATCGCTGTGTTGCCTTGGCCATGCTGTTGGGAGATGCGAAATGGCTCATATTGTGCACATATTTACATTCATCTTTCAATTAATCTTCCCCCTCACTTGAACTTGGGAGTATCAAACGTATCCTTTGGATCTAATGTTCATCATAAGTGACGTCCTAACGAAAGAGGAACTGAAACTCACCTTCCCCATGCTCGTAAATATAGTCCTTGTCTTTCCTAGCCAAGTGCATCATGAACATGGCATGCTCGTGCGCATCAACAGCCACAGATGGGTTGTGTTTAGCTCCTGCGCGAATGGCGATCGAAGCGATATGGTACCTCGATGTTTTGTTGCAAAGCATCATCTGGAACATGGGTTAGTAAGCGCATAAAGAAAGGGATAGCAAGCAACGCACGTCGAATGGAGAAGTGGTGGTGCCCTCTTCGTTGTAGCCTTCGATAGTAACGCGGTCAAGTTGTTCACGGCCAAAGAGCAGACCCTTGAGTTCGATAGGATATCCGTGGTAATTAAAATGGATAGGTCGATCTTTGGTGAAGAGGGTGTCGAAGTCTCCGTGTGTCAGCGCATGAGGATGGCTCCCTTGGACCGCGAGGATCATCAGATCGGTGACATTGACCACCCGCACACGGAGAGCTGGGACGTATTTCCGAAGAAGTGCTGCAGCTGCTATGACCTCGAAGGTCACTTCTACGCCTATCCCGACAAGAACACTAATACCCGCATTTAGATCTAGACATTCATGACAAGTGATCAACGTACACATCCGGATTCTTGCCTTCGTCAACGCTAGCAAATTTCCAGACTGAAGCTCCTGCGATGCAATGTTTGTCGGCCTCTTCCGGCGACAGCCACACAGGCGTAGGCTGCTTGCTCCCGACCATCAGGTTGATGTAATTCTCTGCGCGCAAGCAATGGGCCACAGTCGAGAGGAAACAGTTAGCATCGGGTGGCAGATACACGCGTGCGATGGAAGCTTTCAGATTCAGAACCGCTCCGATGAATGATGGGTTCTGGTGGGAGAAACCATTGTGCTCTTGTCGGGCCCATGTACTGGTCTCCAAATAATTGAGGGATCCGACGCTCTGGCGCCACTTCGTCTCCCTAGCCTAATTCGAAGTTGGGCCTCGTCCGGCCAAGGGTAGAGAAGAAGGCTCACCATTTTGACGAATTTGGAGTATTGCACGCACATGGTGTGCACGATGCCGAGGAAGGCTTCGTAGCTTGGGAACATGCCCGTGCGGCCCGTTAAAGTGTACCCCTGCAGCATGCCCTGACAAGTGTGCTCGGAAAGAATCTCGATAACACGTCCGCCCCTAGCGCGAGAGGCGACATCCCACTGGAAGTCCCGGCCGGTATCATCAAGAACGGCGTCCAACTTGTTCGAAACAAGCTCATCCGGCGAAAATATGCGGAACGACTTGGGATTCCTAGAAGCGAAAGTCAGCCAAGCGGATGAAATAGGCAAAATCTGCGCACTTCGCTATGACCTCCTTTAGCAGCGATCCTACTTCCTGCATACAGCTGACTTGTTTACCCTTCGGCACCCCTCTTTCCATCCACTTGGGCACGTTCAGGGACTCGTAGCCAGCATACGATTCCTTGCGCTGACCGAGCTTCTTTGCAGATGTTTCAGGTATGACACTCAAGATGGCGTCGACCGGGTGCCAATCCTCTTTTTCAGAGACGTCTGATTTGATCATGAAAAGCTCGTGTGGGCTGTAAGCGGTAAGCCAACTCTGCAGAGCTTGAAGCTCGTCATTGTCTGTTTTCGCCTTTGCCAACGGCACTTGATGCGATGCGTACGAGCCCTCGATAATTTTGCCATGTAGTTCTTTAGGTCCAGACCAGCCCTTAGATGCATCAAGTTAGGAAACGAGCGCTCCGCGAATTCTCTACTCACTTTCGGAGTTCGCATGATGAGGACAGGCCACCTTGGCTTGATGATGGCCTTCCCGCTCCTCGCGGCGCTCTGGATCTTCTTGATCTCACCGAGCGCCCACTCCATGGACCCCGCCAGATCTTGGTCGATGTTCTCGAGATCCTCGACAATTCGGACTTGATATCCATAACCGCTGCGAAGGGAGTCTTAATGACATGATATACCGTGCAGCAGATGACATACGTGAAGAGGGCAATGAGCTCCTTGTTGTCCATGGTGCCATATATGGTGCGCTCCGAGATCTTGAAACCATTTACGTGCACTATCGGTAGCACCGCGCCTGATTCTGCGGGGTCGATATATTTGTACGCGTGCCAGGCCCTGTCTGCGGGTGTCAGTGGCGGAGCTTCATGGGGGATGGATCTTCTTACGTAGCAGTGGGCCCTGTCTCAGCTTCGCCGTCACCCACGATACATGCGACGACGAGGTCAGGTTTATCCATCACCGCTCCGAAGGACACGCTCAGTGCATAACCAAGCTCGCCTCCTTCATGGATGCAGCCTGGTACTTCAGCATTGATATGACTAGAAGATTTGTGAGAATTGCAACGGTTTGGGACAATCTTGGACCGACCTCGGGAATCCGCCAGGCGCGCTGAATTTCGAAACCAGCCGTGTAAGTCCTGCTTTGTCTCTGGTGTATTCCGGATAGAAAGTAGACAGGGAATCTTCGAGCCAGAGACAAGAAAGTATGGCAGGTGCACCGTGGCCGGGACCTACAACAAGCACTGAAAATAGACGGGTTCCATCAGTAGAAGCCTCTCGAGCATGACAGTAAACATACGCATATCCTCTCCAGTTTTGCGAATGATTCGGTTGAGATGCGCGTAGACCAAGACAAGTCCAGGGCAAGTCCCCCAATGACCAAGGAGACGAGGTTTGATATCGTCAAAAGTCAACTTCCTCTCAACGAGAACGTTTGATTTCAGGAATATCATGGCTACATTATCGATTCAGCGGGGATCATGGCAATTGGTGATTCACGTACCTGCAGCTATATAATCGGCGGCTCTCCTGAACTTGCGCATTGCGCTGAGTTCCTCTTCAGATAACACATTCTTGATATCAAGGTTGACGTGGAGATCAAGCACAGAGTCTGGCAAGAGGGAAGGGTCCGCAGGGGGATTAGGTTGCGTAATCTCCTGGCCTGGCATGACTGGAAGAAGAGAATAGTGGGTTGAAGAGTAGCATGATCTTGGTGTATTTATGACATCTTGCAAAAAATGACCAGTGAGCAGAAGAGCATGTCATAGCAATGTCATAGGCGATGCGTTTGTGAAGTAGGCGCTCCCCGGACACCCTGTTTCCCAGGCTTGCTCTCTTCCGCTCTTCCATAATTGACGCGTTCTCAAAGTCTATCTTCTACGACTTGACCAACGTTCCTCCTCATCGAATCACAAAATGGCAGGCTAAGATTATTATCCGACAGCCGTCAAGTTGATCGAGCAAGCTGGCTGGTCAAGAGAGAGATGTATCCACGCTAGTTGCAGATGCTAGTTTTCGATGCCAGGCTGCATCCCCGTTATGGTTGATCAGGCCTTCGGGCTTAGGAGTTGAAGAGTTCTCATGCTCTAGCTATTATCTTCGAAATGCAAGGTGCGTTTGTCATCCTGAGAAATTTCAGGCGAACCAGATACCTGACTACTTTCGATAAAAGGTTCATCCTCATCGTAAACTGCCCTGAACCTGCGGTCGAGTTAAGCGCGAGCTCTCTCCGATAAACATGGCTGTTTCTTTCTACTCCTTTCGTCGACTCCATCTTGTCTAAGAACCAAACTAGTTTCGGGGTCTCGAAATGACGTTCACCGTGACGTATTGACACTTCAATGATAATATCCAACTCAAACCCAGCTGAGCACGGACTCTAGTTCATCTTGTTTATCACCACTATGGCTGGCGAAAAGAAAGGACACATCTTATCTGTGAATTCTGGCTCGTCGTCCCTCAAGATCTCGCTATATCGTCTAAGCCAGCAATCGAACGGCGAACCCATTGAACTACTTATAACCTCCTCCATATCCAACATATCATCACCGCCTGCCAAGTTTACATTCGAACCAGTCTCAGGAAAATCTCAAGAAGGCGAGGTTGATAGCATCAAAGATCACACCTCCGCATTTGCACATTTTCTCGATTCTCTGAAGAATGAGGCGAGCAGCAACCGCGATGATATTGCACACGTCTGCCATAGAGTTGTGCATGGTGGGGATTACGCCGGGCCCGTAATCATCTCAGATGATTCCTTCCGCCACATCGAAGAGTTGACCGATCTTGCACCTTTGTCAGTCGATTCTTCTACTTATTTGACTATTACTGACCTGGCCACGCAGACATAACGGCGCCGCGCTCTCAGTTATCAAGGCCTGCATCGAGGCCCTTCCCAAATCAAATTCCATCGCATACTTTGACTCGGCCTTTCATCGCTCCATACCCCGCCATATTTCTACCTATGCTATTGACTACAAGGTTGCGGAGCAGAAGGGTCTAAAGAAGTACGGCTTCCACGGTTTGAGCTGTGAGATCTGCAACTATTCCGGACAGCACCACATGCTAATCAGCATATAGATGCGTTCATACTTCGCTCGGTGGCGGCATACTTACAGAAGGTATGATTCGACCGCATTTCACAATGCATACATGCACTAAATATATTCTCCCAACAGCCTTCCGACTCCCTCAACCTCATCCTCTGCCATCTCGGCTCCGGTGCGTCGGTGTGCGCCATCAAGAACGGCAAATCCCTTGACACCTCCATGGGCCTCACCCCCTTGAACGGTCTCCCAGGGGCAACTCGATCCGGCGTTGTGGACCCCAGCCTGATCTTCCACTTCACAAACACCGCGGGCAAGATAAGCCACGACCCAGAAAAAGCCAAGGATTTGCATGTCACAGAGGCAGGTCTCGCACCAATTGCGCAGAATTTATTTCTTATTCTCGACCACAGGCGGAGGACATCTTGAATACGCAGTCAGGATGGAAGTCCTTGACTGGCACAACCGATTTCGGAGAGATCACCTCCAAGGCAGAGCTCGGCTCTGCCCCATCCGACGACAATCGTTACCGCTTGGCATTCGATCTGTTCACCGACCGCATTCTGAACTATATCGGTTCATACCACCTTAAGCTTGGCGGTCAAGTCGATGCACTGGTGTTCGCAGGAGGAATTGGCGAGAGAGGGAGCGAGCTGCGCGAACGTATTGGAAAGGCCGTCGAATGCTTGGGCTTCCCCGAAATTGACAGGGACAAGAACCAGAGTCAAAAAGTTAAGGAGGGCGGGGTGGTCGTTGGGATTGACAATGCTGAGAGTGGGAAGCGCGTCTTGGTTTGCAAGACAGACGAACAGCTGGAGATGGCCAGGCAGTGTGCTCTGGAGAAGAAGTTCTGGGATTAGGCCTTATACGTGTTGATCTCCGTGACTCTCACAAAAGTAATGTACGACGCACATTGCTAGAAAATGAGTAGTTGGCAGATATCTACTCGATTAGATCCAGACACATGCCAGTGATGAAGCAAAGCTCAGTAAGTGCTTACGTGACTCCTGACTCAGCATGCTTGCTCAGCTGAATCCACGAGTTCCACTCAGTCACATTCCTACCACTAGTACTGTGCCAACTGCCGTGGCCCCCGTCTACCACACCTTGACGTATTCGAATTTGCATTATATACAACCTCTCTACCTCTGCTTCTTGTGTTTTGCGACCCAGATCAAACCTGCGAGGTCTCGACACTCAAGCTTACTTCAGGCCACGGCCTATGTACGCACTCAAACTCGCCGCATGGGAGCTGCATTCGGTCAGCCGTAACCCATCCTAGCGGGTCGGTCCTGTATATTTTAACAGGACAATCGCCAGTCGCGTCCCTTGCCCAGCACGCACTTATATTCCCCAAACCTGCGATGTCACTAGACCCGGTTGGCCCGATATCCCGCCTTGCAAGCGCTGTTGCCCCGACAGCTTTGACACCTAATTGGTTGTCTTCCTGCGTCAGAATGCAGCGACGCCCGTGTGGTCTTCTGGCTATATCTTTGCCCCAACAACTTCAGCGTTCCCGGACCACTCTCTTCTACCTGTCTGTATAGAACCTCCTACAATGCATGCAGGCCAGAAGGGCTCATTGAGAAATATCCGTCTGCAACAGGGATGGTGTCTAGGCACTTTTTTATTTGCCACAGTATAAGTCACAGTCGCCACCATCCTGGTCAATATCACCTTGCTCGCCAAAGAGCACTTATTCATATCTTGGCTTGGCCTACTACTCTGGTATTCCAAAAGTCGATTGAACTTCTGGTCAGAACTTTGACGCCGAAGTAGACGTTGATGATCTGAAAGTGACTCAAAAGCTGGCAATGAACCGACCGAGCCTCTGTCTCCTGGCAAAATCGCGGCTAAGAGGGGACCGGGCAATATAATGGGCACAAAACCACCCCAGTTATCCTGAGCACCATGTTTTGGTTCTCTTGCTACCCGCCAGCAGCCAGTGCTCGCATGCCGCCGGCTTCACTAGTACTGTGGGACTGCCCAGGACTGCCCGCTTGGCGAAGATGCCATGACCACCTCTAAGCGCGGTCACATGCCGGTTGTTGTGTTTCGTTGTGTCACTGTCAGCATGTACCCTCACCTCACATGGTCATTTAATTTTCTCGTAAATGAGCACGCGACCTAACACGACCCTTCGCTCCCACAGACAGGTAGGGCAGCCACCGCGCCGTCGAAAAGGGGAACGGCGACGCCATAGTATAAGCAGCTCTCAGCGAGTCCATGCTCCGCGATCGCTGGTAGAAACTTTGGCACGTTCGCAGCACGATTACAGAGCCTACCGCGACTCTCGCTAATATCTTTCGCCACCAACCACATTCCGAGCAGATAGGGGTGGCACTGGAGCGCTTATCGATATCTCCCCAGGGGCGAGCGCTCGGGCCAGTCGGCGATGTTACCTCCGATGGGAGCCTCGGGTCGACAACTTGAACTCGGCATCCCTACGGAGACCTACGGCCCCGCTGTGGTATTGTAAGCTGCAGAGAGTCTCGCGATGCACATGTCTATTTACTTATATTTATGTCGAACGTTTGATATGCGCCTGGTCAAGGGTGCGAAACATAGGAATGTGAGAGAGTATTGGAGGACAGGGTTCCTGGCATCATGCAACCGCCGCCGCCGATCTCGACTCGGAGGCTCCTCGAGTGGCGAGGTGTGGCCTACTAGGGAAGCGCCACCATGACCACGATTGTCAAGTACGCAGATTGTGGCGATCTGATAACCGAATACAAACCGAATATGCTGTATTGTGTCAAATCGTGCCATGCCTGTATCGTCATCCTGTCCTCTACTGCCTTCTCCTGCCGCCCTATCGGCTGCTAGCTGTGAATCGAAGCACTCCTTCATATTTCACACCCGGATCTTCTGGTATTTTGCACCACATGCGCTTCATGAGTACAGATTAGCCGGATGAAAATCCTTCTCTGGTACCTGTCGACGTCCCATGTCGACAAGGCACGGCAGAGGACCTGAAGCACTCTGATTTTGAAGCGGCACGTTTTTACACGGACCTAGTGTATACTTGCTATCTCTCGCTATCGTCTCCTGTCGCCTCTGACGTCTATAGAGCCATCTTTGATACTATCTTGGAGAGCAGAAAATGCCGGCGGTGCGTCCGACCTTCTCGGGAGACATTTGGCTGCGATATTGAGGGGGCACCAACATCAAAAAGATGAACAAAACATTATCATACTTGGGTGACAGCGCTGTGATTGAACGTGTTGGGCGAGGATTGTTTCGCTCGGCTTGACAAGTGCGGGTCCCGCCAACGTCGCGCCTTGTGGCGCCCCGACCTCGCGAATACAAAATAGGCCACGAACGTGCGCCGCCAAAAGGGCGCCAGCCAATCAGGTGTGGTGGATGCCCCCGGATCCCCAGCGTCCCGCCGCCACAGCCATCATTGATCGGATTCGGAGCGTCGCATCTTGCGACCGTGTTATCATGCGAGTCCTTAAAGTCTGGTGGTGTCCTGTCAGGGCTTCCCTGTCTCTCCTCTTTTCCTCCAAACATAATGGCGAAGAAAGGACTTGGGAGTGTATCGCTCATCTTCGCGTGAGTCGTCTCCTGCTCGGCAGCCTGCAGTCTCTAACCTTCCTTAATAGCTGTGGCACGGCTCTATTCTCTGACGGTTATGCCAACAATGTCATTGGAAGTGGTGCGTATCCCAGTCCTATTCCCCATGGCATTGACTGACGCATACATTCAGTCAACACCATGTTGACCAGAATCTACCCGGCGTCGGACTTCCCGGACAACTATAGCATTGTTCTGCGCAGCATCGTTTTCGCTGGGACGATTGCTGGAATGTTGATCTTCGCATACATCTCTGACCGAGTGGGAAGGAAGGCTGGAATGGCGAGTCAAAGTATCCTGCCACATCTGCCAGTATGCTAATTTCTTGCTCTGCCTCCAGATGACCGCTACGGCTATCGTCGCCGTGTTCACCGCGCTCTCTGCTGCCTCGGACGGCACAAGCTTAAAAGGACTCCTCACAATGCTTATCGTCATGCGGTTCTTCCTTGGTATCGGTATCGGTGCAGAATACCCCTGTGGGTCGGTGGCCGCCTCTGAACAGTCAGAGGGCGCCGGAATCGCCAAAAACGCTCAGCATCGTTGGTTCGCGCTTGCCACCAGTAAGCCAACCTGCTCTTCTGACTGCCACATCCACTAACTTCTTCTCAAGACTCCATGATCGATTTCGGTTTCGTCGTCTCCTCCTTCACACCGCTCGTGTGTTACTGGATTTTCGGCCCCAACCATCTGCGTGCGGCGTGGCGTGTATCCCTCGGCCTCGGTGTCATCCCTGCGTGCGCGGTGTTCCTCTGGCGTCTCAGAATGGACGAGCCGGAGCACTACAAGAAGAACTCGATGAAGCGCGTCAAAATTCCCTATACCCTAATTCTCAAGCGCTACTGGCCCGGCCTCCTCGCCCTCTCCACCTCCTGGTTCATCTACGACTTCATCACCTACCCCTTCGGCCTGTACTCGTCGACCGTCGTGGACAGCATCACCGGCAACTCTGACAGCCTGACCGTGGTGTTCGGCTGGAGCGTCATCATCAACCTGTTCTACATGCCCGGCACCATCGGTGGCGCGTTCGCCGTGGACTACCTTGGCCCCAAGTGGACCATGATCACCGGCCTCCTGCTCCAGGCGCTCTTCGGGTTCATCATGAGCGGCCTGTACGTGCAGCTCGAGAAGCACATCGCCGCGTTCGCCGTCGTCTACGGCATCTTCCTCTCGTTCGGCGAGTTCGGTAAGCGCATTTCCTCCCTTATTCACATGCATATACTGAGCTCCCACAGGACCCGGCAATTGCCTCGGTCTGCTCGCGGGCAAGAGCGGGCCCACCGCCGTGCGCGGGCAGTACTACGGCGCCGCCGCCGCCATCGGCAAGGTCGGCGCGTTCGTCGGCACGTGGGCGTTCCCGCCCATGATCGACGCGTTCGGCGGCCCGGACAGCGTCAAGGGCAACACGGGCCCGTTCTGGGTCGGCAGCGGCCTCGCGATCCTCAGCGCGCTCATCACGTTCTTCTTCATCCGCCCGCTGTCGCACGACGGCATGGCGGCGGAGGACGAGGCGTTCCGCGCGTACCTCGAGGAGAACGGCTGGGACACGAGCCAGATGGGGCTCGGCGAGGAGGACTCCGTGGGCTCGGTGGAGTCGACGGACAAGGACGGCGTTGATGTTAACGAGAAGGAGGCCATTGCTGTTTGATTATAGAAAACCCTCGTCGGGGACTGGCTGCTTTCTCTTGTGAATATTGTGATGATAATGTCTTACTTACGCCTTCTGCCCGTACATTCACCGTGTAATGTTCTGATACCTTGATTAATCACTCTCTATTTTGGATGAAACCGCAGACTGCTGGGCAAGGAAAGAACGCGCGTATAATGAGCAGCCGCGCATGGTTGCATTGAAATACAAATTTTGGGAGTAAATCGGGTGGGACTTCTCATTGCTGCATGGCGTCTGCATCCTTGCCCTTCCCTGTCTTTGCGAGCTCGTTCCTACACCAAAAAAATCAGTCCTGCAAGGTCGGTAGATGAGATCGCGAGACGCACCGCAGCTGCACGCTGAACTCATCCTCGATATCATCGTCGTCCCAGTTGTCCTCCCACAGCTTATCACCGCCCGATTTCGCAGCGCCGGGCGCTGCACCGCCTAGATGCGCCAGGTCTGTCTGGGCGTCGTCCCAGTCTGGGCAGCCGCGATCGTGTCAGCGCAGGCGCAGCGGCGAGATCGGGAGCCGAATTGGACGTACCTGCGACTGCGAACTCCTCGAACTCGTCGTCCTCCTCGAGCACACCCAGCGTTGTTTGCGCGTCGTCTTCCTTGGGCTCTGTGGAGCTGTCTCCGGGTTTCGATGTTGATGGTGCAGACATGATTGAGGTGAGTGTTAGAGAGGACGCCTGAAGACGCGTCAGTGGCTTCTGCACTGCCACCGATTTAAAATCCAACCAGTTGATGCCTGTGCGTTCTCCCAGTGACGGTTGGGTATTGAATCGTCAATGTGCGGCAGGCTGGTTTGTGTGGTTTACAGCAATATTTGATATTGATACGTATAATGTAAATTAATAGAGATGTAGATATAGTCCATCAGGCAGGCTGCTCGATAATGACAGGTAGCTCGTCCGGCTGCTCAGTGAATGTCTGCGCCAATGCATGTGAAGCGGGGCCAGCCCGGCGCTTCGAATGCAGAGGGCTCTGTGGTATCGTAGCCCTTCCTCCTCGCTTTGAGTTTTCCGGGAGAATCCACCCCTGGTCAAACATCTTGAAGGAGCGATAGTCGTCAACTTGGTCGACAACAGGCAGGACGTCCGATTGGCCCGGCATGACCAGGGGACCGCGGATCCACCGCCCGGAGGGGTCCTTTCTGAGGTCTTCATCACGATCAAGAGGCGGAGGCTTCGGCGGCCGACTGGATATGAGGACCTCGGGGTGCCACGTCTTCTTCGGCGATTTGCGCGGTCGCCCAACCTTGGAGTTGGGAGAGAGGGGGACGGGCTTGGACAGGGCGTGTTTGTGCTTGCCATTTCCCTTCAGGCCCTTCAGTGACTGGGGAGTAGGCGGAAGGATCTTGATCTTCAGTTTCTTGCTGCGTTTCTGGGCTTCAAGAGCAGCGTTCTCTTCCTCGCGCTTTCTCTTCTTCTCAGAAGCAGCCTCCTTGGCCACGACCTCTTTTTCGATTTCTTGACCAAGCAGATCAGCAAATCCCTGAGCGTCGCCCTGTATCCAGGTGTCAAAGACACCCTCCCACTCTCTCGTGGGCACCGGGAAATCAAGGTTCAGGTAGATGACCTTCGGCAGCACCTCATCATCCGATGGCGGAGTCCGCTGGGGTGTGCTTTGTGGGGTGGAAAGTCCAGTGTTCTTGGTGCCCCGAGAGCGCACGGCCTTCGAGAACTCGCGCACAATCCGCTTTGTGCCAGGCACTCGCAAACTCGTTCCGGCCACCAAGAGCAGATCCGCACCGGCACGTGCCTTCCCCTTTGAGCCGCCCACAAGGTCCCTTTCGACCACCTCCCCCACGCCCTCGCCGTCTTTGTGTGCCTCGTTGTAGAGGACCACGCTTGGCCGGAGCTTTCCCACCCCTCGTGCGCGCTTGCCCACCAGTTGCCTCGTCTGCTCCATTGTTGTGCATTCGGGGCAGTAAGGCGGCGTCCCCGTCGCCAAAGACGGTAGGTAGTCCTCCAATGGGAAGACATGTGTGCATGTCTGGCAATGCAGTGTTTGGAGGGTGCCATGGAGCGGGATGCATCTAGGGGTTTCACCGGGGGGAGATGCCAGCCGAGTCGGAGTGGGCGTCGCTGTTTCATCCCCAGAGAGACCGCCTTTCCCTTTTAAGCGGGGCTTGCGCCGGCCTTCGAACTCCGGCACGCCAAAGGAAAGACCAGATTTCGACTCTATGGCGTCAATATTCTGGGTGTAAACGCGGAGTAATTTCCCTCGTTGGTCTAGTGAGTGGAGAATTTGATGAAAGGGGGTGGGGTTGGCAGCCTGGGAGAGTTCGGAGAGTTGAGCAATCATCTGACAGAAGAGGGAGGTCGTATGCTCAGACTAGGGGGTTCAAATTGTTAGCGCACACTTCCATCGGCCGTTGAAGAGAGATGGAGAGAATGGAGGAACCGGACGGTAACTGGTAGAGGTGATAGTGTACTCACATTGAAAACTGAGGCATCGAATAGGTCTTTGCCCGACGTCAAGGCTTCCCGGGGATTATCCCGCTTGAGGGTCTGAAACAAACCCTCAGGGGAACGAAAGTCGGGGATTCCTGCTCGTACAGATATCCCAGCACCTACAGGGTTGGCGGGGCATTTTAGCCTCGTCGAATCACTCGGATGGTCCAGTGGGACGTACCACAGACGACAACAATTCGCTTCGCTTTCATGATGGATTTCAGGGCTTTGCTGAGCTGGTTTTCGAGATCATGTGGGATAGAAAGAAAAGACGGTGACTGCGGGAGTGGTGTATTCGCATCCAGTGGGATAAAGGTGGTCATTGAGGAGAACCGGGGTAGATGGCAGTTCGCTGGATGGCAATTCAGAGCTGCCGAAGAGCGAGCCGCACATCCTGTCAATAGATTCCGAGATGATCTTGTCTCGTTCTCTCAAATCGGAACCTCTTTTGAATGTCTGTTAAAAGCTGTTAAAAGATACGGCAACAACTACTGCAGCATAAGGCCCCGAATCTTTACAAGCTTCACTTAGTTGTGAAAATACGCCTCGTTGAAGGGCAAAGATGCCGCCACTGATCAGATGAGCTCACGGAGGCAAGCTAAATCCGATGCTGCCAGTCTGCTAGGGCCGCTGTTTCTCTGCCATCGCGAGATATATTGTGCACAACGAGGGCTTGGGTTTCAGAATTTAAGGCTTTAATAATGGTTTTACACCCTACTCTGGGACTGTGGAGAACAAACGCTCGGCGGAATCTTGAAAGCCTTTTAAACATGGGACAACTCACCGACAATCTGGGGCATAAGATCGGTCCGTGGAATGAATTATCGGGCCTGCCCACTCGTCATCAGACATTAGACATCAAGTTTGCCTCATTACATATTCGTAGAGTTGTAATAGAGATATTTTAGCCACTCGGGCTCATATGTCCAAATATTGGCCCACTATGCCGAAAACGCTGTTGTCACTCTGCGGTGCGTGGATACCTCGATGCATCTTCCCTCGGTTCCATCAGACTATGAAGATGCCTTTCGCTCTGCCGACTCCTTCAAGGCATGCTGAACCATCTCTTCCTGATATCCAAGCCACATGCCGAAGGCAGGTGTTCTCAGCCACCGTTCATAAAACTCCTTTTGCTTGCTAGTGCTCTTGAAAGGCAGTAGTGCGCCGTGCGCTTTTAGAGATGCGAGAAAATCGGTGGTGCTAAACGGTCTTAGACGCAGTGGGCTTCCGGTTCCGCCACCCGGGGATCCGTGTGCAGACTGCTGCGCCGCGGACGGTATGAGCGTGTTGAGGTACCTGTTGAGAGGTACAAGGAATGCTGTCGTGCGTGAGCAAAAGTGTTTTCGCAGGTTTAAAGAAGCTTCTGATCCTGCAATGCCTGATTAGTGCCTCTGCGAGGCGAAATCACATGGATTTACTGACTTGATGCGTCAGACCCACGCAGAGAATCTTCGAGAGCCTTAAGCAGGATCCTGTCCTTTGATATGTACCGTTTGTGGGTCTTTGTTTGCCAGCCAGGTGCCGGCCCGGCAATGATAGCGGATGCTTTGCTGTTGTTGCCCGCTCTGGATGATGCACGTAAGAGTCTGCGTTGAGATATCACAGAAAAGTACTGACCTTCGCCCAAGGCTCAAAACATGAGGCCAATGGGCACATGATTTCTCAAAGAACGGATTAGTGACTCCTAATAGTATTCCAGATTTCGGGGGGAGCTTGTTGACTATAGAGGAGTGGTCTTTGTCATGTATCGTGAAGTACGGCCTTATGTCAGTGGCCAACGGTATCTTCAAGCATCACATCAGTTCCAAGAACTCCCCTCATGCGCAGTCACTTACTGGCCGTAGGAGGTCACGGAACCACCAGATAGCTTGGCTCGTGGCGGCTGGAGATTGTCCAAAGACCAATATAGGTTCACACAGTATTGTGCACTCCCATATCGACCACAGGTTTGGGAGACATGCCTCGAAGAGCAGCAATGGTGGAGGGGTTAGTGGGGCTGTTGATGCAAGTATCTTGGGATGCATTGTGAGCCAACAGTGAAGTGATATAGATAGGCGCACGTACATGCAATTTTGGATTGAACTTCTCCTCGAACGAAATCGTCCCCGTCGATTGCTGATCAATAGTAGTATGTGGAATCTCGACGTGCAGGACAGACCCTAGAAAACCTAGTTCGATTGTCGTGCCAGGCGTTGGATCTAACCTTTACTTCGTGATAAGTACACGGCAGTAAGCAAGTTGCGTTGCATGGGCTCCTGTGACAACATACCAGTTGCAGACATGGTGGTAGGCGATTTCTAATGTCGGAACATCATGTATTTGAAACTCTTCTCCAAGTTTAACTGCCAGATAGGAGAAAAGCGCAGGATATTGAAGATGTGTCAGTATGACAATTGACCGCTGAGCATTCTTCGATCAATATTTCAGTCAGGATGAGTGTCGAAGACCATTCACTTGTCGATAACCTCGCTTGGAAGTGACGTCTCGTACTTGTGTAAAAAACGAATAGCAGTATATAAAGCCATCAGTTGATTGGGGCCGCTTCTCTTCTGAATAAAGGGCATTCTCTCCGGCCGAACCAAGGTCTCGTATACGAAAGGAATGCGCTTGAGACCCTTGATCGAATTGCAAAGAATCTGGGAAGGAAGAGAAAGCACTGGGTATAATTGTGAGGCTGAAGTCTCAAGGTAGCCAAAAACACGCGACAAACATGTTTTCAGCTTCAGCAGGGCCGAGCCAGAGGGGTGGGTAGGAGCCTTGAACTGTGGGTCCCAATTCGAGGTCAAAATTAACTGAGTAGGTGGTTCATGAGCAAAAGGATATATCATGAGCCAACAGCACCCACCGAGCACAAAAGCAAGCATCCAGCGACGCAACTTGGGAAGTTTGGTACGATCCACAGGAAGACCATCCAATTCCTGAGCCTTGGCCAACGGGTTTAAGACGTGACGAGGTAGGGTCTTGGAGCGTGCCAAGTTACGAGTAGGAGACGAGGGCACTTCCAGAGCTTTCAGTTCCGAGAAATCCGGGTGCGACATGCTCGACATCCGTCGATGATGACGACCGTTCGGCCTGTCAGATCTTTTGGTTGCTGGGGAGGGTGGACTGTTTGAGTACTTTGCGATAGAGATTTGGCCAATATCGATCTCCTGTTCTAATGAGGATGCCATGAGATGGGGGACTTTGCGAGTCAGTGATTGCAAGGTGGTGATGGGCAATTGCTAAATGGCTTGCATTGAGTAAAGCATAAGCCCCAAGCTCCAGCAAGGCGCGTCGCGTCACGCGGCGCTTATCCCTAGCCGGGGCTTCAGCTGCGAACTTCGACAACCAGCACACCTGATGCCTCCCTTCGAATCTCCCACCGTTGTACTGAATGGATTCAAAGAGAGGGCTGAGTCTTTGCTTGTTCAAGGTTTGAGACAATCTGGATTCTGCTATGGAGGAACCATGATTAACCTCACCACCTCCCCTAGCTGACAGGCTTTACGTCGGGACATCTACTGGCAACTTGTACATATATCTGCTAGATGAATCATCAAGTGCGTCCTGAGATTACCAGACAGGGTTCAAAATATCATAACTCTCATACAGATGCCACACTCGCGGAGACCAAGAAGGCGTTCACTCGGAGGGCGATCGACCAACTCGGGTTCGTCAAGGATATCAACTCTCTCGTCGTGCTATCAGGTATGTCCACGATTTTATCTGAGAGCGTGCCCTTATTCATATCCGCATTCTAGAATCGCAGCTAACACTGTACCCTCTACCGTTATTTACTCCTGCGACGCCATTGCCGAAGACCAAAACAGCATTCTCCTTCGCGACATACAGTGGTGTTCAATATGTGCTGCCTAATGGGAGAGAACATCTACCTTCAGATGGAGAGTTTGATCAGGCGAAGGCTGTCCCGACACAGTTCACACAGTTAGCAGTCGGCTGTCGACGGAAGATGATCATCTACTCGTGGAGAGATGGTGAGGCCCAGGAAGTCAGGGTGCGTCAAGAACACAGTACTCTTGTGGAGGAGAATTTGTTGATCATATTTCAACAGGAGTCAGTATTGCCGCATTCACCCAGAGTCATGTCTTTCTTCGACCATTCAACCATTTGCCTTGCGTATGCCCCAGAATATGCAGTGTTCTCCGTTACCACGATGACGGCGGTTGACGTGAGCATGCCTACACAAGCAGCTGCAACAACTAGTGTGGGCGGCGCCTTCTCTGGTCTCTCGGGTTATATGACTCTTGGTCTCGGATCGAAGCCTAAGCCCACGGCTCTACGGCTGAGTGATAAGGAAACTGTCATTGCGAAAGAGAGTAAGCTGTGCCCCTTGACATTGGGCTCTTATGCTTATACATTCATTTTTAGACCAGGCGTTCACCATTGATGCTACTGGCAAACTGACTAAGCCTGAAAGCTTTGACTGGCCAGCGCCTCCCGAGGATACAGGTAAGTCGAGGTCCTGATGATAGAGGACGTTTTCTCATCAATGCCCCTCCAGCTTTTGTCAAGCCATACATATTCTCCGTCCTCCCCTCTGGCACAGTTCCTTTGGACGACACCAAGAACGCGTCGGGAGTCTCTGTCCTTCCTTCCTTCATACCCACATCTGTAGTCCAGATTCGCTCATCGCTATCCTCGCTACCCGTGCAAACACTCTCATACCCATTTACGACGCCCCCCATCCCATCTAATGCAATCGCCTCGGGCTCTGCCACTGTACCTAATTCCACCATCCGCCTCTTAACATCGAGCCCCTCCGACAAATCGCCACTCTTCCTTATCACAACACCCACTGACCGTACACAAGCTACTGCAGAGGGAAGCACTATTTGGCAGTTTAGCATGAAGCCCTGGGCTCAGCAAATCGATGAGCTCGTGCGCGACGGATTCTACGCCGATGCCCTTGCTCTGCTGGATACACTTGACAAAACTGTTCTACCAGACAAGGTTAGTGGCTTCAACACTCGTCTGCGATGCCCTATAAACAACCCCACAATTAGGATCAACGAAACATCCGTATCCGCGCCTTAAATGCGGTCTCCCAGTTCCGCGCTGGGAAATGGGAGGAAGCTATGAAAACATTCATCGCGCTTGATTTCAACCCTGCTAAAGTGGTAGCTCTCTACCCCGACAGCGTTGCCGGTCGTCTTTCTGTTCCTTCTGAGAAGTGGATATCACTGTACGGTGGACCTGCTGCTGAATCAGATTCTGACAAAGAAAAAGAGGATACAGACAGCGACGATGGTCGAGATCAGTCCAGGGAGCGTACAAAGCCCAACGAAAGATCCCCTTCACCGACTGGCTCTATTATCGACTTTCGAGGTAGACTGAAAACCGGATTCAATGCACTCTTGCCCGCAGCTGTAGCTGCTAAAGATGAAGATACTAGATCCATCAGCAGCGTTAAGAGGAAGCCAAAAGCTCAGAGTTAGTTATCCTGCAGTCGAAAGTACACTCTCAGTTAACTAACGATCATGATAGATGATACATACCGCTCAGTGCAAACTCTGGTCAAGGAATATCTTACAGAGCTTCGACCGAAGATTGGTCATGCCCTCGAAGTGGTACACATCAAACCCTCCCAAGCACACCAATTTCCCTTCCTGTCCGAGACGTCCACTGAAGACCTCTTTTCCCTGCCCAATCTGCCTCTCTCGTCGTTGACACCGGAGCAGCTTCTACGCTTCGCGCAGATCGTGGACACTGCCCTGTTTAAGGCATATCTGCTAGTCCTACCTGGTCTGCTCGGATCTTTGTGCCGCCTTCCTAATTTCTGCGAGGTCTCAGAAGTCGAGCAAGAACTCCTAACACGGAAGGTATGTTATGTGGCGCAATATCTTTTGAAGGTCAACTAATGATTCCTAATAGAAATATGCTGAATTGATAGATCTGTACAATGGTCGGAAGATGCACGACAAAGCCCTTGGGCTGTTGCAAAAGTACTTCTCAACCTAAAATTTGACTTATAGGATTGCCTAACCCCTTGATAAATTGTAGGCTAAGCGAAGAGGATACAGACCCTGATCCTGAGGAGAAATTGCGACCATCGGTCTCTTACTTGCAAAAACTAGGCCCAGATTATCTTCAGCAAATATTTGATTTCTCACGTTGGGTATTCGAGCAGAACCGGGACATCGCTTTTGAGGTATGCCATTACACAGTCAAGCTCTCTACCCTTGCTGATGTTTAATAGATTTTCACGTCAGAAGACGTCCAACTCCCCAAGGACGCAGTCGCCGACTATCTCGAGCAGATCGACCCGGCGATATGCGCGCGATATCTAGTTTTCCTGATGGATGAGCGCGACGAGGTGTCCCCCCTTCTCCATGACCGCCTGGCGGGGCTCTATCTTACTATGACACTCTCCGCCCGAAAGCGTGGCGATAACGGTTAGCCCTTACATCACTTTCTTTTGCGTACGCATTCCTTATGCATGCGGACAGGGTGGAAAGATACGTACGAGAAGCTTCTGCAGTTCATTACTACAACGCACTACTACGACGTCGACCGCCTCTACGGGCTTCTCACCTCCGAAGGTACCCGCCCTCTCACGTTGCCCTCACGTTACTCTCAGTCCCACTAACTCCGTGACACACATACAGATCTGTACGAAGCCCGTGCGATTCTTCTGGGGCGCCTGGGGCGGCATGAGCAGGCGCTAGAGACGTACGCATACCGCATGGGCGACTACCTCAAAGCTGAAGAGTGTGTATTTCGTCCTCTCCTCGTCTTCCATCTTCCACACCCGCTCACGCCCGCGCAGGTACTGCAAGAGCATCTACGCCCCGACCTCGCCAACCGCATCTATCTTCCTTGCGCTTCTGCGCATCTACCTGCGCCCCGCTCCTGCCGCGCACGCACCGAATGTGAACCTCCTCCAGCCCGCGCTCGACCTTATATCACGGCACTCCCCGCGTCTTGACCCCGTGGAGACGCTGCAGCTGCTTCCGCCGCTCGTCACCACGCGCGACGTGCGCGCGTTCCTGTTCGAGGTGCGCTGCGCCTCCATCGTTGTCTGCTGTGGTAGTCACTGACCGCGCATATAGGCTTTGCGTACGCCCACATTCGACACGGCCGTCGTTCGTGAGGTTAACCGCGCGCGGAACGATCAAGTTGCACGACGCCTGATGGGACTCGAGGCACGGCGCGTGAAGGTCACTGATAGTCGGATGTGCGTCTCTCTCTGCTCTCATTTGAACATAGCGCGCATGGTCCTGATGGCGGTTTGCAGATGCCCACAATGCCACAAGCGCATCGGCACGAGCGTAATCGCAGTGCACAACCCGCGGTACGTCCCCCTTCCTTGCATATCCTCCTTGCGGACTTGCTCACAAGTGTTTTTTTTCAGCGGCGAGGTGACACACTACCAGTGCAGGGAGGCATTCTCCAAGCGGATCAACGAGACGCGGCGGCATTGAGCCTGGATTTATTGTGTCTTGCGTTGGCCTCTCTTGCTCCGCACTATGTTGGGCCTCTGCGATTCGTACGGTCATGGACCCGTGGATTTCAATCGCATTGTTGTAATACCAATAATGAATGACATGCAGAACGATTAGCAACAGTGCTTAGCCGAACATATGATATAACCGAGAAACCAATCTATCCTCCAATTCTGAATGGCTCAGAAATTGATGATTTCCTCTGTCACCAACTGAAACAGGTTTATTAGTCAATTGCAGGCATATGACCCGCCTGGACCAATCTCAGAAATGAATAAAGACAATGTCGTCTTGAACCTGGAGCGTACGAATGTTTTGGTCAGCGCCGTGGCTGTAAAGCAAAGTCTAAATGGCCCTAAATTCACAAGCTCACCTTCAATGTCTATCAGGCCCAGCAAATGGTGTTGGCCAGTCGTCATACCATTCTTCGACTTCCACAAGGTCACGCAATCGCTGCATCGCATCCGATGCATGCCTAGCCTTAAAAAAAGGTCTAGATAAACGCAGCTTCCGGATTGAAGGTCCTGCGTTTTGCAGCACAGTATGTAGCGCAGGGTCGTCGTGCCTAGGTCTCCAGAACGCATCTATGCTTAAGGTGTGTAGCCTCGGCCACTGTGCAGAATCACTCGGGCCCCTCCGCGGCAGAATGTAACTTAAGGCATTTGCAAAGGTGTTAAGAAGATGCACGCGGTATGTCAACTGTTCAATGTGGGGAAACCCTCGACGGAACGCATCGATCATGGATTCGGACATGACAAGTGTGGAGCCCTCAGTCAGGATGATGTGCTTCAACGATGGGAACTGAGCTTCCAATGGTCCGGGCTCGCCGCCCGACCAAGAACCGATCGAAAGGACTTCCGCCGATGCCGCATTGATTAGGCGAAGACACCCGGGAAGTTTTAATGGAAAGTCCCACCCGTACCGGAGGAGACGAAGAGTGGGCAGAACTATGGGCTGTAATGCTGCAGAATCGATTATGTCTGTGTTTGGGCTGAGCTCGAGGTGGTGAAGAGACTTTAATTGCATCAGACCAGCGCGAATCGTTTCATATGACTCCAGCGTACTTGCAGTGAAACTGTGAAGGCGCAGACACGTCACCCGTGCAAAAGCGGGCTGGAGGAGAATACGGTGGTTTCGCCCGATATCGATTAGATGCAGGCATTTTAAGAGCGGAGCTTCAAATGAGAAAGTCCCTTCTTGCCACAGTGAATCCCACTGGAATTGCAAGGTAAGCGATGCCAAAAGGGGAACTGGTCGGCTTCGAAGGCTTTCGCCAAGCAATAGAACAACGGCCGAAGAGACTCCCACCAGCCTGAGTTGGCGGCAGTGGTCGATGTGATGGCTGATCAAATCGAGGAAGTCGAGCAGGGCATCCCTGCTGTCGGTGCATTCGATGCGTATGTTCATGGGGTAGGACCGGGACCTCGAAAAATACATGGCAGCTCTGTCTTTCCGCCTCTTTCGCTCCGCCAAGGTGGCACCTCCTTTAAGGTCGTGTTCATCATTCGAGGGCCACAAGCGCCTTGCGTCCTCATTTTCAGGGTCGGGTACCGTCAGAATTTCCACGTTTGCCCACAACCTTGGCGTGCTAATCGAGATTCTGCGCCAGTGGCGCGAGACATGAGACACGAGCTCTCCAAAACGAGACCTTAGACCTATTCCCGCCACGAATATCATGGCAAGCACTTCGTCGGGCAGGCGTGAAGTTGGCGAGTCCAGGTTCAGCAGCGCGGCGTGCTCCATTTTGACTACGACTGCCCGCGCATCCAGACCCTCTAACTGGCGAAGAAGTTCGGTCCTTTCGTCATCAATCTTCACGAGCTCTTGCGAGAGAAACGCTATGCGTTGGCGCCGTTCATCGTTGACTTGAGCCATCGCACGCTGCACTTCCTTTATTATGCGTAGTGAATGGGTAAAATGGAATTAATATTCGTACTATTTGCATTTGACCGCGAGATTCTTCGAGTGCGGTGCACAGAAGACCTCCTCCTCTCGCGAATTGAGTGGCTTGAACGATTGATGATGAAGTATAGTCTCCCGCACGCGTAGACAGAGTCACAGATTCAAAGGTTTTTGAGAGAAGAGAGGACTGCTCACAGTCGAATATGGAAGGGAAAGACGGTATATATGATGCCAGCAGTGACGGAGACTGCCGACGGCGTTTTCCAAAAGCGGGAGTAGGTAGCGGCCCGCGGCCCGCGGGACACTTCGAGGGCGTATTTCGAGTTCCACAGGTCTCACATGTACATTTTCCCGTAATATCAATATAACACGACATATACAACAGTTCACGATAAACGCGTAATCCAACTCGGACCTCCCGGTCTAGTCCTTGGACCCAAAAAACGGCCAGAACGCCGGTACAGTCCTGCGCCATCACAATTAGTGTCTTCATATTCTAACGCGCACAGCAACATACCTCTTATACTCCGCCCACTTCGGGTCCGCACCGAACTTCTTGTTCCCCGCGCGCTCGAGCGGCGGTACGCCAGACAGATACCTGAGCAGGTAGTACGTGAACAGCGGGCTCATCCCCGCAGCCATCGCCGCACCCGCGGGGAAGTGCGCAGTCTGCAGGGCGCGCGTGCTCAGCGCCCAGATGCCCGTCCACACGCCGACCTCGCCGACGTAGTTCGGGTGGCGCGAGACGCTCCACAGGCCGGAGGTGATGAAGGGCTCATCATGCTCCTTGCGCTCTTTCGCGGCGCGCCAGGCGCTCTTCTGGCGGTCGGCAGTTGCCTCCCAGAGGAGCGAGCCGGCGAAGAGCGCCACGGCGGCGTAGTCGCGCGGGCCCAGGGGTGGGTGGAGGCCCGCGGGGAGGATGTTCGTGAGGTACACGGGCAGGCCGACGAGGGTAATCCAGGTAGCTTTGGAACATCAGTATCGATTAGAGGGAAAATACGGGAATGAGGGACGTACCCTGCATCATCCAGAAGTAGGTGAACTTCACAGGCTTATGCTTGATCTCGTCGAACCGCGAGTCGCCTATATGCGCGCATATACACGCATAAATTAGCCTCTGCACCCATACGATGACCTGCGAACGCACCCCCAGCTTTGAGCGCCCGTTGCACCAGGAAGCTCCCGAGGCGGACGCTCCACACGCCTAGCGCGGCGGAGATGAGCAGCTGGCGCGGGGCAAAGCTCTGGAGGCGCGGGAGCGCGATAGCAGCGCCGTCCCAGTACTTGGACTTGAGCGCAGGGAAGTAGAGCGAGGTCGCGGTGGTGGTGAGGAATCCCATAGCACCGCCGAGGTCGTAGAACATCTCGTTCGCCTGCGGGACGAAGACAGCGGCGAATAGGGTCTGGAGGAGGTACGCGGAGGCCACGGTGGGCGCGAGGCGGGAGAGGACGTGCATCGTAGGTGTATGCTGTGGAGGGGGTGCCAGGTCGTCGTGGTCGTGGATGAAGCGATGCGTGTGCACTCGGCTGGGGAGCAACGACGTCGTCGATCTGACGCGGGGAGATCGGTACAACCCCCGCGATACGGTCACGAGACGCCCTAATAGCGAAACTCTAATTTATCTGCTACTGCATTCGACGCGTCCCCATGGCCATTCAATGGTGTAATATATTCCAATATCGTCGTCTACTCACGGAAATCAACATCTGTATAAATGGAGGCTCGGGCTCCAGTACCTATGAATAAATCGAGACGAAATAACCTCGCCCCGGCCCGCTCACGCCCCCCTTGAATGGCGCAGAAATGGCACGCCAGCTATAGACTTTTTACAATTTTTTTGTGAGTCGAAGTGTCACTTTGTTGTGAATCAGATCACTTACCGATCAATTAAATCTCCTAGGACATTCGAGAAGTCAATCACAACTGGCTTCAAATCACCAGATCTGTTGAATGCAACAGAGGTTGTTGGATGTCATCTTTCCTCGACATGCCACGGGAACCCAGCACAGGCGTTTTCGGGGGTGGACAAGCCAAACCCACCCATCTTGCATGAAGTAATTAAACTTCTGATATGGATCTGCCATAAATTGAATGCTTGTGTCACGATCTCAATGTTCATGCAGTGCTCACCGGAGACATCAGCCCATACACGAGTCTCATTTTCAGTGGCCAAGTCAGATTGGCCTGGCAAAAAGGGTGTCCATAAGGTGGGATCCTCTTTTCCCCACGGAATTACTCTCAACTTGCTGCCTGTAAATGCATGCCACAGCTCAAGCTGATGCTTGTCTCCAAAAGGTTTGCGGTTCTCATGGGTTTCACAGATTGCGACAATGTGGATCCCATCGGGCGAGAAAGCTATTTTGCCGCAGCAGAAGCCATCTAGTTGGAAAGTATTGATTTGATCCCCAGTGGCGATAATCCAAAGGCCGACCTCGAACAGATATAGATGCGACCTAGATCGAACTCCAGATGCAACCATAGTACCGTCAGGTGAGAATGCAGGCGGTAAAGGACTGGGTCGTGCCAGATATCCTCGTCCTAGAGTCATGCTATGCGTTCCGGTAAGCGCATTCCACAGTTCAACGGCTCCGTATTTCGATCCAGAAGATCCAATCCGCGTGCTATCACACGAGAATGTGACTGCAAATGACACATGCCGATTTCTCTCAACAAGGATTTTAACAACTGTCCATGTTGTGGTATCCCAAAGCAGAGGAGAATCATCCCGGACCGAAGTCAATAGTCTGCTTCCATCAGGAGAAAAAGTGATAAAAAAATTCTCCGAAGCATGATATTTTTTGAAGTATTCCTCCAGGGTTTTGAGGTGTGCTCCACTGACCGCGTCCCACAGTTGTAGTTTATTATCCAAATCTGTAGTAGTTATGAGCATCGTGTTATTCGGTGACAGTTTCACTTCCGAATTTCTCATCGGTTGCTCTTCGAAGTTCTTCGGATGCCTGTCGCCTGCATTGAGGAGAGTTGAGAATATCCGGGCAAAGTTAGGAAGGAGTGACGAGAGGGCACTGCCCTGGTGGGCGCGTTTGGGAGCAATGCTCTGGTCAACCACATAGACTTGAATGATGCCATTGATAGAGCCTGCTACAATTCGAGCACCATCGGGTGAGAATGAGACGGAACTGAATTTCCCATCGAGGGTAGCCAGGAGTACTCCACTGGATACCTCCCACATATGCACGGGCGAACCAAATAATGCTGTGGCAGCAACCATGGTCCCGTCGGGGGAGAACACGATTGAACCTATCGCGCTCGAGTGTCCTTTGAGAGTCATCTTGAATCTCCCTTTAATTGTATCCCAGATCCTGACGGTGAAGTCATAAAATCCAGAAGCAATGAGTGCGTTGTCGGGTGATATTGCTACCGGCGAAGCCACAACTGGGTCCATATCGAGCGCTGTGAAGTTTGCCCGGCTGTTGATCATGTCCCATAAACGAACGGCATCATGGTAAGCTTCATCATGTCCGACGACGGTTGTCCCGTCACGAGAAATTGTGATTGAAGATGGTAAGAATCTGAATTCACGGGCAGTTTTCACGGGCGTACCGCTCAAAGCCTCCCATTGCATAATTCCGCCCGAAGAAACGGCCATGATGGTGGCCCCGTCGGGCGAGAACACTGCCTGATACAGAGGCCCGCTGCCCTCATATTTCAAGGTCATAGTGTGTGCCCCATTGACTGCATTCCACAGTCTAACTTCTCCCGTGGACGCGCTGGACACAATGGAAGTTCCATCGGGAGAGAAGGCGACAGATTTGATAGAACTGGCCTCTTCGTAACTTGAGAGAGTATTCAAGTGTGCTCCGGTGATGGCATCCCACAATCGGATAGTCCCATCGCAAGATCCGGAAAGCACCTTACTGCCATCGGGAGAGAATGTGACAGAGTTTACATCCTCAGAATGCCCCTCCATGGTGCATAAACATGCGTCCCAATATTGTGGGCTGTGAAACACTTTGACCTTGGATAAGTGTGCAAAGCGCATTCGGAGGGCGCTGTGTTCCGGTGCAAACACGAGCGCCGAGTCATAAAGAAGAGGGTATGACATACTGATGACTGGAAAGAATGCACGGATGAAGCGCTCACAGTCGCTCAATAAGGCCAGGGTAGACGATCGCACATTATGGCTCTTCTAAATCCCTAGTTCAGTGTTTCCAAATGCTACAGATGGCCAAACACTCACTGCTAACACTTTTTGTATGTCCTCCAAGAGGATGAGCTGGTTCCTCAGATCGCCCAAAAGGCTACACACTTCAACCCAGAACAATAGATACTCCGAACAAAAGAAGTCCAATAGCGAGAGGATCTCATCGGAAAGCAGCGCGTGCTTCAGGTGTGTGCCCCAATGGCGACAAGCATATTGAAGTTCTGGAGGTAGAAATCTTGAAATGCGAGCCGAAAAATCATTGACTTCTTGGTTGAGAATGCCTGTGTCAGGTAGCTCGCAAATATTTCGTTTGAGGGCCCGCATTGTATCCAGACAGGCGGCCACGAGGGTGGAGTGCTGTGCGCGGGGATCGACCAGAAATTTAGAACTCGAACAGCGGCTCGGGTGCACGATAAAATCAAAAAATGATGGATGAAGTGCTCGAATAATATCCCCGTCGTTTGCGGGAACGATGATTATTGAGTGAAGGCGGATTAATGTCTGGCGGATTGGATGGGTCTCAAACATATTTCTGAGGGTCCCATTGAGAAGATGTTGAATACTTTGCGGAGAGAGAGGATCTTGTAGTAGTACGATGGTACCGAAGATGATTCTCAGCCGCTCTGCTAGGGCCGAGGAGATATCTGAGTGTGAGTTGGTCAAGACTTGCAGATATAGCTGGTCGAGACGATGCCGTGGATTGGATAGGCCCTCCTCTATTGGATGAGCATTGGACAGAATCTTCTCCAGTTGGCCGCGGGGATCATCGTGGTGCCGATCCTGGATAAACTTAATAGATGTCGCAGCGAAGATGAATAGTCCACAGGACAGCTTCGACAACAAGTTGAGCTGCGCAGCAGATGGCCATAGTCCACCAATCTTGTAATGCATTCTGACAACCTCTAGCTGGTGTGCGAGGTATGTGTTGATATCCGCTTCTACCACTGGCAGTTCTATCTCATGTAGCCCCAGTCTGCGAGTCGCCGCTTGCAACTCACCTTGTTCAAATCCGAGATTGATGTTATGCTCCGGGCGGCTGGTCAGGAAGATTTTGAGTGGTGAAAGCTTCTCGACGTAGCGGGAAAATGCTGCCAAAATGACAGATATGGTACTGTCGTCTTTGCATTCGTCCAACGCATCGATAACGACTACGTAGTGGGATGTCAATCGAGGCCGTTTAGAAAGCGGGTCTATGATTAATTCCTGGAGCTGATAGGCGACGTCCGCATGGGCAATTTCCAAGTGCTTCTTGACGATATCGGCGAGATCATGGCCGAGGTGGGTATGAAGTTGTGCAAGTTGATAGGCCAGGGGTTCATGTAGCTTTTATGCAAAACCTCCAGTCTCCAAGTGCTTGTGTGTTTCTAATAATGCCCCCAACTTCCCAGTACACAGCCCACTACTTACTATTGCCGGTTTTGCAAAACACTCCCGGCACATATTTCCGGGGCGCTGGCAGCCTCGGGCCTACCCGCATCCGGGTTTTGGCCACGCGGCAGGTAGCTATATCCGGGTTTGGCCCCGCCCTTGCCCGGCTTGCACAATTACTGTACCATAATGGGCTGCAATCCTATCCAATTGGTTTTCTCTTGCTAAATTATACTTTTGCCACAATTAATCCCCAATAGATATAATTTGCCTTCAGAACCTACCCATTTTGGATCAATTCTGAGCCAATAACTGCCCTATATTCTCATTGTATACTTACCACCCATCCACAGCATTCCATGACAGTAGAAAGCAAATCATGTCCTAAGTAGTGTGCAAGACTTCTCGACAGCCTAGATCTGGCACAATTCTTTCAGTGCCTCTGGCTGAGCGCAAACCTTTCAAGTGCCTCGGGAATTTCCGGCCATTGTTACAGAGCACAAAAACACTAAGTCCTTCAGCAGTTCTGTCGGGAAGTTCCGGAATTCAATGCGGGCACAAAATCTTTCATAAGTCCACAAGGTTAATTATGATCCACATCAGTAAAAGGCCAAGGGAACAGAGTACTAGGATTTAGAAAGTAGTATGCACATGTGTGCGACAGGGCTAAACATGATGAGAGAGAAGTCAGAGAATTAAAAGACTTTGATATGATAAGATGGCGGATGGAGCAAGGGCGAGGGGCAGTGCGTGACGGGCAAGAAACAATTGAGTGGGGAGTGTAGAGAGATATACAGGAGACAGGGGCTAGATCATTTTCTCGAAATTCGGCGGCGGCGAGTATTTTCGGGAGCGGCCTCCTCAGCTCTATCAGATAGTTCATCAGCAAGTGCATCAAAAATTTTGAACAGAATGAATTACACCTACTTTCGTTTAGGAAGCGACTTGCGAGCGACCGTAGATTTAGCCGAAGCTACTGCCGGCGCCGAAAGTGTTCCAGACTTGATAATCTGCTCGCACACCCAGGCGACGTCGAGCGCCGCCTCTCGCCAACGATCGCTGAGGCAACCATCCTCAGCTTGGGCCCACCAGTGAAGCCCGATGACGAACAGGAATAGGCCCGACTTCCCCGGGACTACCAGTTGACCCCAGTCCAGCACTTGGTTGGCGGTGTGCATCGGGCTCGCGTTCTCGTCCATGCGTGCGGGCGGCTGCAAGGACAACCACCAGAGCCACAGACGCTCTCCGAACTTCGCGTTCCACCGGTTGAAGTCCGATTGGCGGGCGCGCTGCATCCAATCCTTGTATTCAGCGGGGCGACCTGCGGACGGGAGCCGGGAATCCTTCAGCGTCCAACCGGCGGCGCGCTCGAACCTGAGGAGGCTCCGCACACAGGCCTGAAACTCGGGGCCGTGCTCATTTGCCACGTCTAGAAGAGGGGCGTATAGATTTCTTGACGCCTCGGGACAGTCTCTGAATTCAACAGAAATGTCTTGAATCTTGGGAGCAGAGGCGGCGTGGGCACGCTTGGAGGGAGCGGGAGTTGGTGCTGGTGCAGGAGAGGGAGCGCGGGTTGGAGAAGGCGCGGGAGAGGGAGCGCGGGTTGGAGAAGCCGCGGGAGAGGGAGCCCCAGACGTATGTGACGGCACGGCCGACGGTGGCTGTGAGGGGCGAAGGGGCAATGCGGGCGCGACGCCTTCAAGCAGCGCATTCACGTCGCTCACGCTCCCGGAAGCAGCCTCTTGGTCCAAAGGATCTAGTGCACGAGCACCGCACGTTGCATCATCAGGGGGGAGGGCAGCGTTGGCAGCCGTTCGGGGCGCAGTCAGAAGATCGGCGAATGGTGCGGTGGCGCCGTTGTCTGCGAATGATGCCGACGGAAGAAGGCTGGGAAAGAGCGAGGGCGTCGGTGGGGTGAAACCGGCCACGCCAAGCGAGGGCTGCATGCTCGAGTCCAAGGGCGTCGAGCTCGCCCCCTTGTTTGTCGGCGCCGCGTCTTCGGCCATCAGCGTCTTGAACACGTCCCACTGGTCTTGCTCGCCGTGAAGGTGCTCCGTCAGCAGAGTTAGGTTCTCTGGATTTCCGAAGAAGTCGGTATTGATGTCGTCGAAGCCGGCGGGCGGCTCCATGTTGCCCGCTGAGCCAACGCCGAATGGATCAAAATCTGGGGCTGCAGCGATCGGAATAGTTTTGTGGGGGGGCGAGAGTTCAAGCTGGTTTGGTGTATGGATAGGATTCACGGTGGTTTCGACGAGAGGAGGCGACGGAAGAGGAGTGGAGCCTGCGGGAGCCGCTTCATTGTCCTTGTCTAGCTCAAATAGGCCATCTGGCTCAAAGCCCGCCATTGAATCGTCATCCAAGTCCGCATCTACATTAACATATCCAAATGACCGCTCTTTGCATTGTTGAGGGGCTGCGCAAGGCAAACGTCAGTTTGCGTCTTTTTTTGTGATCGGGGGTATGTACTCACTGTAGCATCGCTGTGTGAAGGCCACCATGCTCTCCTGCACCGCGCGAAACTCTACGGGGTATTCCTGAGGCCATTTCTTTGGATCAAGACCCATTGTGACTCCGTGATGAACGCTGTACGACTTGGTCAGAATATTAGAATCTCGAGTACGTATGTACATACCTTCTCATCTCGATGCGACCGTTGCGTGTCCCTATAGGTCCGCACAGAAATATCGAGACATTCATTCCGTACCGTTTTCCGAGCGCATAGCAGAGATTGTTGAGCGTGGCCCCAGCAGTCGAGAGGCGACTGAAAATCGGCAGTAAGTCGCTGGTCAAGTGAAGAGCGGGTTCAATTGCACTTACTGATGATACGCTTCGGCCGATTCTGGCTGCTCCTTCGTAACTCTCGCCATGCGCTCGCGGAATTCTTTGACATTTGCAGCATGCTCTCTCTCCATTTGGGCCACCAGGTTGTCTCGAAACGCTTGCGTCTCGTTCGCCCAGAATCTCTTCTTGACCTTGTTCTGAAAATCGACAAATTTGATCGTCTCCTCACCCTCTGCTGCGCTGGCCTTCAACTTCGCCCATTCGGCATCCACCGTGGGCTTGATGCGCTCCGGGTAATACGCGCTAGAGTAGTAATGCAGAATTTGAGGCCTGCGAGGAGGCTTCTGTTGCGCGTCCGCTGCAGTCTCCAGGATCTCTGCAATTTCCTGCGCCGTGTCTGCAGTCGAAACCGTTTTGTTGTGCCTGTAATAATAATTGCGGATTCGCTAATTTTCAGTGAGTGTTTCTCCCATTGGACATTATGCATGAAGCTTACATTACATGTGTTGATGTAATAAGCAGAGCGCCGGTCTGTCTCTTCTTTGTCCACGGGCTCCTCTGGCTCCTGCAGGCTTTCGAGAGTGGGATCAACGGTGTCCTCCTCGAGGTCTTTCTCAAGATCATGATACCAGCCATATTTCTTGATGAAGAGCTTCGTGACGTCTGAGTAGAACTTCACAGCCTTGTCTGGTCCTTGGCTCGTCGCCGAAATCCAGGCATTGTTGTGCGAGTGCAAGAACCTAGCCTTTGTCCCAGATACCCAGGACTTCTTTCCAGGCTTAACGGTGGAGTCAACATTTTTTCTGCGGGTCATGGAGGTGATAGTTCGAAGAGGAGAATTATTCTGGTTCCATGGGTGGCACCAACGCTACCCTTTTCGAATGTGGCAAAGGCTAATTTTTAGTAATGGTGAAACGTGTAATTTAATGTTCCCCGTCTGCATCCGACGGGTGTGCCTCCTCTCCATTCCCCATCACCAAGCATCTAACCCAACTCTCCAGAAGGCCACGCATATGGACGCCTATCTATCCTCGAACAGCCGCGACCTCGCCGACCTCTTGGCCCGCATGAACATCGGCGAGGAGGATCGCGCCAAACTGTTGACTCCAATTTCGTCCCCTCGGCTCGCTTATGATCAGCAAATTCAGGTTCCCCGAACGCCGCCGCCCAGCAACGTTTCGTTATCGCAACAGGGTTCTCCGACTGGTAGCTCCGATTACGATGACTCTTCATTGGAGAGGAGCATAGCCAACGCTACGATCGAGGAGATGGCTTTACTCGACGGTCAATCAATCGTCGAGATCACAACCGACGATGAGCGCAGCTCGGCTGATGAAGACGGTCAGTCCCCAGAGTACATTCATTATTCACAAGCTCATCGATGTGGCCTCATAGGCGATGGGGGAGACGAATCGTCCTCACGCTGTCCATCGCCGACGGAGTTATCTATTACATTCTCACAAAATCCCGTCACTCGGGCAAAGGAGGTAGTGCTACTGGAATCATACAATAAAATTGGCAATGATGGTAGGTCATTTATTGTGCCATAGTGCCGCGCTAAGATCTAACACCCGTTGCTATAGGATCTCCCGGTAAGCCTCGCCAATACCGACACTATATCAATTCCTGACCAGTTACGTTGCCCTAGGGTATCAGGTCCAGACAATCACTCGATTCACCGGACCACCTCACCCAACGGGAGCTCGCAGCCCCCCAACATCAACAAAACGAGCTCGCACCGCCGCCTCAGCAGCACCCAACCCATGCGGCGCCAACGATGGCAGCTCAGTCGCCTCGCCCTCTGCGCTTGCGTACTCGACCATCGCTGCTAACTCTCGGCGCGGCACCAGCTCTTCGGGCCCCGCACCAAAATTGAGCCCGCCTGCCGCCTCAGGTAGACCCCGTGCTGCGGCCGCGCCGCAGTTCAGCTCCGGAACGGCTTCCTCCAGTGCAGCGACACCTTCTCTCAGCTCTAGGACGCCTTCCTTCACGACCGCGCCCTCCTCTAGCTCATCTGCTCCCTCCAGCGACCCTCCATCTCCCCCTCAGAGTCCACCACCTGGCAGGCGCCCAAATCGACCACTATACCAGGTTAGAACCCCAGAGGGAGCAGCGGTTATAGAGGGGTGGTAAGTAACGTTTAATCTGCGGCGCCAATTTATTAAGGACACGTTTCCACAGGGACGATGCTGGCCCTCGCCATCTGACCCAGCCCCAAGGCCATAGCGTCAGATTAACGCCTCGCGCTCGCCGACGTCGCAGAGCGTACGCAGCGTACACGGTATTGAAGGGTCAGATCACAGGGGTATTCACTTGTCGCTGGTGAGCCAACCTACCGTTACCGTCCCGTGCGGTGAATTACTAATTTACAACTACGTTATTAAGGGACGACCTGAAAGTCTTTGTCCTAAGGACTTCACAATCAAACTATAAAGGGTACGACAACGTCGCTCAAGCGCAGGCCGCCTACATGATCGGCTACAATCTGGGACTTGTGGAGATCGTCGCAAATGGCAACCCAGTCGCGGCCGTCGCGCCGCGCTCCGTCGTCCCCCAGCACCCGTCTCCCGAAGAATTATATCGCGCACTTGAGCAAGCAGCAGATACTTTTCTGGGGCGAGAATGGGTAGTCGTTTTTCGAGGCGTGCGCCCAGGCGTATACCCGTCCTGGTGAGTGGCGCTCGCTCCTAGTGAAACTCATTTTTAAGACGTCCATCTCTCCATCCAGGAACTTCGTCTCCGATCTGGTCTCTGGCGTCAGCACCTCGGTCTATGAAAAGTTCGACACGCGGGCGGAGGCCGAGGCGCAGTGGCAGGAAGCCCGTCGTGCTGGGCGAGTGAGGACTCTACTGCGGGGCATCTCATACGTTCAGCGAGATTAGAATACATGTAAATTGAAATTAGCTGTCTTGGAGGGAAAATGTCAATCTGTTGAACTGCGTATGCTCAATATTTGTACTGATTCCTAGGCTCTTGTACAGAGTACCAAAAATGGAGCATGCGCCGCCCAATATAGCAGTGTGGCGCCAGTCGCAGCACCTTCTTTTCAGCCACAGAAATGTATTTCCCTCTATACGTGCAGCGGACAGTCATCACCTAGCCAGAAATCTCCTTGTTTATATTTAGAGACCCCAGCACTGTGATTTACAGTTGCTGTACGTTGTTTAGGTCTCTGCCAGCGGCTGCGAAGGACTATGGGAAGCACTGATATCAAAGTGATATGCTTCTTCCTCAGTGCAGCGCGATACTGATATAAAAATGGCAACTCAACTATTGATGGTTACTCTTTGGATACAGGAAAATCAATGCAAATCTCAGTCCCTGGTGCGACACGGAAGAGGACGAGAGCAACTTGAGAGCAGCGGTGGGTACCGACTGGCATCAGGCATGAATAATTCAAAGTCGGCTTTGATAGCATTCTATAATTACTCAGATCTTGCATTCAAACCAATTTTATGCAATAGGGAGCGAGACATACATGCGAGAGCGACGAGGCACCTTTGACAAGAGTAAGTACTCAGCTGAGATATCTGGGAATCAGACAATGCGGTTTCAGTCAACGCCACTTGAAGGCATCACAAAGTACTCCGATATGTATTATCAGCACGTTGCAAGAGACGGTTTGTGGATCGTGAGAGTTGTGCCCGCGGAGCACTGAAAATAAGGGCAGGACAGATGCAGAAGTTATGGTGATCGCCTCAGAAGAGTCGGAGTCCTTGAGACTGAAAAGCCGATGTTGAGCTACTACAAGTGAGCACATTAATCAGACTGCATGATAAATGAACTAGTCTGTCAGTAGAGTGCATATATATCATTTTCGATGCTCAAACCGGGTCCTGGCCACTTACCGTGTCCTGAGTATGCATCGAGGTTTGTAAGTTAAAGCAAGATAGTATAAGGCTCAAGTCATCCAAATCCAATCTCACTGGGAACACAGTGATCAACCTCAGATATTTGCATAAGAATATATAATAGCTTTACATTCACATTTCATATAGACGATTTGAATACTCTTGTCCAGTAAACCAGCTACGAGGACAGCAATCAAAACAGGTGTTCTGCAGACACTGATGGTCACGTGGCTTTGGGACTCGATCAACAGACACGAAGTCCACCGTGTGTAGCTTAACAGCGTACCCCCTCATTCCTTCCGTCTCCTCTCTCGTACGCCGGCTCTCCCCTTCTCTCATACAACAATGGTCAGTCAATTTCTACCTTCATATCCCGAACTCCCCTGGCAATGCGTACCCAGGGCTACACCAGGCCTCCGACGCAGCGCTGGGGGTAGGATGGGGTTATCATTTTGCTCTTGTGTCCAATATTCCCAGTACTGATACTCTCATTCAACTCAGGCAAATAAGAAACACGGCGGGAGCTCCTGGGCCGGCAAAGTAGGTCTTGTGGTCGCCTGTATGCTCGCGCAGCTGACGTGTTCTGCAGCTACGGTCTGGCCGCGAATTCAGTCTCTTTGGGCAACCGGAGACCCTTCTCACGGGAAGATCATTCGCTGCCGCGATTCAACAGGCGGTTGAGCTAGACGACGACGAGGTGGACTCCCCGCCAAACTCTCCTTCGCGATCGCCCCCCTCGCCGCTTACGCCCCTGTCGCCGAGCCCCTTTTCGTCCCCCCTATCGTCGCTTTCCTCGTTGGATTGCATAGAGGTCTCGCACATGCAGGCAGCTTCGAGTGGGTCAAGTCCAGCGCTCGCCCCCGAAGAGTTGGAGCTGCTTCCCGAAGCTTTGGAGCTTCCCCTCAGTGCCTTCGACTCAGACGCGTCGGATTGGGTTGCCGAACCTGAAGAAGGTGCTCCATCCCCAGGGCCATCTCACTCACTGCTTCCGTCGCCTCCTAAAGCCGGAAAGAAGCGCAGGCGCAAGATTTATCCCAGCGACGCCAACGCAAAGAGGGAGCGTCGGCGAAACAAGCGTCGGCGCGAGAAGGACGCCCAGAGTCCCACTGCGCTGCACATGCCGCTGTATGCAGGATCTCCGGAGGCCTTCCCTACGGAGATGGCTTCCGAGGCTCACTTTCCCGTGAATACCACGGGTTATTCCGCCGAGCGGGTGGATTCAATTCGCCCGGGCGAGGTCTGGACTTTGCAGGACTTAGAGAAGATTGGTTTGGAGGTTTTGCCTTGGGATGGCGAGTGCGTTGCGCATCATGCCGGTTTTCTTGCAGTTGCTAACTTTTTTTATAGGACGCCCGTTACCATTCTTGATGACGAAAGGCGCGTCGTTGCCGTCCTGGTGGGTCGACCGCTTAGGAAATCGGGTGGGGTTGACGACTGGGCGGAGGTTGTGCTCGGGTTGGAGGCCGCAATCAATCAGCTCGAGAGCGAGTCCACTTTCTCTGCCAAGCAGGCCCATCATCGCCGCGGACCCCAGCAGGCAAAGGCATTTGGAGTTTCCCACGGCGGCGGGCAGCTAGTACGCCGAGCCCTTCGCATTCTACTCCGTAAGGCTAATGGTCATCCCCCTCCAGCGCCCCTCCGTTCTCGATCAGGGCTCTTCACGCAATATTCGCGCGGTGGCCGCCTTTCGAAGAAACAAGTATGTGCGGCGCATTGCGCACTTTGGCAGCAGTGAGTAGGGCGTGCCTTTGAATACAACGCCGTGCTTACGTTCAAATCTACAGGCGCATTCTCATACTATGCGCCAAAGCTTTACGCTCGCTATTGTAAATATTTGGGCATGCTTCGCCATCATGACCCTTCCCTCACTTGGAATTTTCCCCGAAGCGTCTTTCCAGCCACAACGGTGAACTTCGGCCCAGGAGCTACGTGCTTCGATCACCTCGATTACGGGAATGCTGCTGCCGGATGGTGCGCAATTACCTCGGCGGGATCATATGACCCCAAAATCGGCGGTCATCTCATCTTATTCGACATCGACAAGGTCGTAGAGTTTCCTCCCGGCTCAACCGTCCTCATCCCGTCCTCGGTCATGAGGCACGGAAATACTTCAATCCAAGATGGGGAGACGCGCGTCAGCATCACCCAGTATGTGGCCGGTGCCCTTTTCCGCTACGTTGACCACGGCTTCAAGCTGAAGGAGGAGGCGAGCGCAAGGGTTAGGGCGCGCGTCCAGGCTGGATCAAAGACGCGTTTTCGAGAGCTGTTGGGGCTGTATTCTTGGTTTGACGCACTTGATGCGGATAGGAAGCTTGTATTCGGCACCCAGTAGAAGTATGCTTTCAACTATATATATATATATATGTCGTTATACTCCATATGTGCGGCTGGGTCTATGTGCCCCGCCTTTTTTTTGTTTTTTTGAATTCTCAGACTCGTCGCGTCTGCGCGCTGAAGTCACGTGAGATTCAGAGCGTGATTCTTACACTGTGACTTTTGCTCTCTACCAGCGTCAGCTGCTCTGAGTCTCATTGGCTTTTCATGGCCCCTCGCCGCAAACGTGACGCCGATACTCTATGGAACCATGATGAAGCTCCCATCGCGGCTAGTACTCTGGACCTTTCACGCGATGGCAAACGGCTTCGATGGGATACTGCGCATGTACAGCCCGCTGCGCCCTTACCTGCACCTGAACATGAAGAAATAGTCGTCGAGACTCCTGAATACATCCCTGAGGAATCTTCTCTGCCATATGATGGCGATGTTCCTCTGCAAGAGGGTTCTGAGGACACTCCTCAACCGGAGACAGCAGAGCCAGCGCAGCCGGCCAACAAGAGATACACCAACTCCGTAAGTCTTGATTCTACGTGTTATCTTGTCGTTCAATGCTCTAATACATCTCAAAGGACATCCCTTTACTATCATTTATTCCTTTGTGCCAAGAATACGTGGACGAGTACTTGCGACATGCTGGGCGAGGGTCTTGGCATCCTGAGGCTGCCTGTCCAGGCTGTTCGAAGAGTGGGCCCTCAATTCGATGCAAAGATTGCTTCAATCCGCGGCTATGGTGTGAAGTGTGTATAGTGAAGAGTCACCAGGCGTTGCCGCTGCATCGCATAGAGGTACGTTGGTTTATGCGGCTATATACATCTACACCCGATAGCTCATAAAGGAACCCCAGCGCTGGGGAGAAGGCTTCTTTTTTGAGAAGATATCTCTGAGGAAGTTGGGGTTGCGCGTGCAGTTGGGTCATCCGCTTGGCCAAGGCTGCCCATATCGACTTATCTCACAAGAGTCATTCACCGTGCTGCACACGAATGGCATCCACCAACTTGCCGTCGACTTCTGCGGCTGCTCCCCCACCGTCGAGCATCGGGTGCAGTGCATGCGCGCCTCATGGTGGCCCGCAAGTACAGAAAAGCCGAGGACCGCCGCGACATTTACAATGCTGAAGCAGTACCAAAGCCTCAGCTTGCAAGGCAAATTGGCAGTATATGACTATTACAAAGAACTGGAGCTGATTACCGACGGCTCGAGTTTGGAGAATATACCAGTAAGTTTTTTTTGGCTTTGTGTCGCCTCTGCGCGGCAGCTTGCTCAACGCATTCAACAGTTTCGTCTGGCACAACTTTCCCTCATGATTCGCGAGTACCGGCATGTCAAGATGCTGGCTCGCGCTGGCAGAGGTCACGACCCCGCTGGCATTGTGGCGACAAAGCCGGGCGAAATCGCCGTCCACTGCCGCGCCTGCCCTCAGCCCGGAATCAACCTCCCCGACGGCTGGGAGGACGACGTGGAAAATAGGTGCGTCTCTCTCCACACCAAGCGTAGGCCTTATCTCAAGTGCGGTTTATTTTAGATGGCTATACGCCCTTATAATTTGCATGGATGCGTGCTTTCGGCTGCAGAATCGCTCACGCTCCAGCGACGCGAAGGATCCGACACTCGGCCCTGGGTGGGCTACATTTATTGACGACGCGCCGTATCATGAGCATCTCAAGAATTATATTCATAAGGACGAGGTACGCACCGTTGTATTATTCTTTGCCGCATCTATGCCTGACGTCATGCCGTTCAGATCAGTAGCTGCGCCGGCTTTGCCGCTATCTTTCTGGCAAACCTGAAGCGCACGACTGCCGTCCGAACTACTGGCGTTGGTGGAGTTTTGTGCTCGCGGCACGAACTTTGGCGACCCAACGGCCTCGGCGATCTCCAGAAAGGGGAAAGGTAGGCTCTACGTCTTATTCATTTAATATAGGCGCTAATGGTGCGTGCAGATACGCCAATATGGACTACATACTCTTTTGTAGTCTGCGGCTGATCTACGCCCTCCTCATCTTTCTTTCCTACGACATAATGTGTCAGTGGCTCATCAATCTGTGGATCAGAGTCCATTCTTTACCCGCCGCCATTCGCCCAAAGTTTCCCAAGGAGGCTCTCGTCGGCAAAATCCCGCAGTTCCATCTCGAAGCCCACGGGCGGAAGTGTTACGCGCGATATTCTCTGCGCCTCACCCGGGGCGTAGGTCGAGTGGAGGGCGAGACGCCCGAGCGCGGTTGGTCTGTTTTAGGCCGCGCAGCCGCGCAAACCAAGGAGATGGGTCCTGGGGCGCGCCATAACGTCTTGGACGACATATGCGGGTTCTCAAACTGGCGAAAAATATTAGACTCAGGTATGTTCAACTTATCGCTTTGTCACGATGCGGGAACTAACAGAATCAAAACAGGCAACAGCTTATTGAAGAAACTTGTCCTTGCCATAACAGAGTCAATTTATTATTGGCGCGCATTTCGTGGTCTCGAGGAGGGTTTGGAGGAGGAGCATCCCGGGCGCATTGCAGAGTGGGAGGTCATGCTCGCAAAGTGGGAGGCCGACCCCTCCCAGCCTTGCCCGTACGACTCAAAGGAACCCGGTATGTCATCCTTTCGGCGTTCGGCTGCCTTGCCCATGTTAATCGATACCCAAAAGAATTGACCGTCAACAAAGTCAAGCTGCAACTTGCAAATGAGGAGCATGCGCGGATGGGCCTTAGTGAGAACCAGCCCCACACCCCGACTTCATTCATAATGCTCGGGCTCGAGCTCGAGGACCTACAGTGAGTTCGCATTAATTTATTCATGATCAATCAACTTACATATCACGTAGGCGATCCCTCCTACGCGATGTCAAGAGCAAGCCCTCTCCAACAACCTTGCAGCTTGCGAGCTTTCAAGAGCGCCGCCTTGCTATACGCAAGAAAATCAATTACTTCCGTACGCTCCAGGTCCACCTAATGCCAGGCCTCGGTTCTGTTCTCGAAGAGCCCGCGCTTCTACAAGATAGCCCTGACACCCTGGCGGAAGCTGTGCGACTCTTCATGCCGTCCGAGCTTAATGACCACAATCGCGCCCGCGCCTGCCTCCCCGGACTCGTCGACGTTGAGTGTCAACTTCGCAAAGCGCTACTTAGTGACACGCTACAGCAACTTCGCCGACACCTACGTACCCGCTCCCACGTCAATAAATGGAAGATAAAAAATGTCCGAGGTCAGCGCCCCAACACTCGCGCCCGCGCCCTCCAACATCGAGTCGACGTGAAGGTGCATTCCGCCAAAATGCGATATCGCCACTGCCGTCGCGCGTATCTCGCGCTCGCCGGTCATGGACCCTGGACTCTGCGGTACAAAGAGCTTCAAGACGACGACTGCCGTGCCCTGGACGAGCGCGAGTTGACGCAGAAGGAAAAGGAGGAGCGGAGGGAGAGGATACGCTCGGGAAAGCGGGAGGACGGTGACACGCGAGATGGACTCGCGGTCCACGGCGTGATTGGAGACACGCGCCGCACCCCGTCGTGGATCTGGTACAACGCTGCTGCGGCCGGAACGGAAGATGCGGAGGCGCTACTGGAAGGTACATTTTTTATTTGGTTACCGTGCAACACCGTTCTTACACCTATACAGCACTGCGAGTGCAATGGGCAAAGTCGAAGGCAAGCGCGATGAGCTGGTATGACGACGTGCGCCTGCTCGTCGAGGAAATGCGCCGTGTGGAGGCCGCCACGCTCTATATTGCATCCCGCTGGATCAGCCAAGCCAACCTGCGAGTGTCGGAGTCGCCTGAGCTACAGGAAGGGCTCGCCGCATATGCTCTGCGTCACGCCGATATGGAGGAGCGTCTAGCAAACAAATGGGTTGCGCAGTGGCAGCTGGCCAAGGAGCGGGCAGCCCCGATCCTGGCGGGAGATATGGAGGCTGCGGAAGCTGCTGAGAAGAAAAAGCGCACTGATCAGCTCATTCCGGTTGATTTGGATGACGACTACCCACCCGACGATGCTGATTTTTGAACAGGCAAAACCCGCATTTATAGGGGTATTTGGTGCATGACATTATAGGGGTTATTACATATTATTGTATTTCTAGTATATTTCGGAGCATTTTATGTGTATTATCAAGATGGGTGGCGCAGCATTATGGTGAACGGAGGCCCGGTTCATATACAGGCCCACCCGCCCGCCAGCGGGCCCGCGAACGGGCCCAGCCAGCTGCCAGCAGGCCCGGCGATATGTCCCGGGAGCGTTTCGAAAAATGAGTGTTTAATACTAGTGGTCTGCGTACTGCAAAGTTGGGGGCATTATTAGAAACGGGTGGTTACAAAGTTACTGGGATTATGCATTACTCACTACATGGACTGGTGGATAGGCAATGCTGGGGAAGATAAACTTATGGTTGCTACACGTAGCGTCATCGCGTGAGCAGAAGAAGCTGGCTCCGAGCATGCCCATTTTCTTGAACGTTTCTGCAACCGTGACAGCAATCGTCGATTTTCCTGTGCCTGCCGAGCCGCTGAGCCAGAAAACCGGAGGGCCATTGGCTGTATTCCATTCTTAATCGTCGATGATATCATTCAAACAAGATAAAGAGCCATACCGATCCAAGTGTGAATCTGTTCAAGGACAGACAGCCTTGTCCCTTCGGTGCACGCTACACGACCCCCACGATCAAGCTGCGCTTTGGGTGCGTGATTCAAATGGAAGTCTGGAAAATGAGACATGAGCGCGTCTGTAATGAATGCTAGGTGCGTATCATACTGAGAATTTCAGATACTGTTTGGTTAACCGTTTAGCATATTCGTTGTCAGAGTCAGTGTCAACTCACGAGACTGGCTCCTCTCATAGTAAACGTCCCCAATGGCATTGATTACCGTTCCTCCTGACGTGTCGTGCGTATTAAAGGTCTGGTGCTTGCTCTCAGAATGCTTTGATTGTTCCAATGTTAAAACAACGCACCGGCGGTAAAACGGGCGAGTATGATCGAGATCGATCTCGAGGCTGCCGATTCAGAGTCTGCCTGCTCCGAGAACCGCGACTGCCCGACGGCGCCGCGTCCGCCCCGATGGACATCTGGTTCGATAGGAAAGCTGTTATTTACAGTTTTTGGAAGGAAGGTGAGAGGCGAGCAAGGTGCTGTGAATGATCACTTCAAGACATGAGGGGACAATGTGTGCCGTATTAATAAATCGTGATGCGCAGTGAGACACAATCCAATTGCAATACTTGAATACAACCTCTACTTGTCCCTAAGCCTGCATCATCTTCTCACCCATCTTTCTCCTATTCATCAGCGATTCTGCAGGTCGCAACGAAAGCTGATTGACGGATCAGCAGATGGCACCACTAAACATGATAAGAAGCAGGAGTTCGAAGTACCTGGTCATGGACGCGCAGCAGGTGGTCCCGCAATTCGTGCAAAAGATATTTGAGTGATTCAAATTTCCTGTCAATCCAATCCGTGGTTGCTTATGAGGGTCAGGATGGTCACTGATCCCGCGAACTTCGACATCATCCAGTGGTCCGACAGTGGCGACTCTTTCTACAGTGCGTGTACTTCCTCCGCCTCTCTTGCTCCAACGCTGTCCTCCTCAATCATTCTTGCTGGTGCTGACCGTCTCTTCATTCACAGTCCTCGACCATGAGCGCTTCGCGCGTGAGGTTCTCTATCGCTGGTTCAGGCACCAAAACTTCTCCTCCTTCGTGCGCCAGCTGAGCATGTACGGCTTCCACAGCGACTGTGAGGTCCGGAATTTCGCGCATCCAAGCTTCCACAGAGGCCGGCAGGACCTGTTGTGTCTCATCCAGAGGAGACGGCTGGTATACGGAGGCATGGGGGCGGGGGCGGCGAGGAGATTGCCAATTCCCCAATGGAAATGCCGCCTGTGAGCCCAATTGTTATGCACAGTATATAAGGTAGAACTGCTTTGTTCATGGGGTGACGGAGGAATAGTGAAGTCTGGTTGAGAGCGGTCGAGTGATGGGGCCAACTCAACACCAATTGCTCGCCAGTCGCGTGAGGTAAGATCGTGATGCAAGTCCCCCGCGATGCGGTCACGAGACGTCATGCGAATCGGCGACTTTGAACTTGAACCGATCTCGAGACTAGGTGATGTAGCCGACGTCATAGCCTTCTGTCAACTCAGCACCCAGCTATCCCGCCTTTCCAACCTACCACCATGCCCATCCAGCCCAACGCCCACCCTGACCGCAAAACCACCCAGGGTGAGCACTCCGCCATCCACCACCCGCCCGATGCCGACGCGCCCCGCAAGGCATTCCCCGACACCGGCTGGGACGGGCCCATCCCCAGCGCGGACGGTGGCGAAGAGGAAGCCGACTACATGCACAAGCCGCCGTACCACTGGGAGTCCGTTGGGGCCAAGTTTGCAGCGAAGTACACGAGCGCATGCCTGTGTGGGAACGTCGAGTTCGAGGTGCATGGCGACCCGCTCGATGCGAAGCATTGTCACTGCCGAAGCTGCCAGAAGCTGCACGGCGCGCCGTTCCAGTGGGCGGTGATCTTCCCCAAGATGAGCGTGCGCCTCGTCAAGAACGAAGGAGATTCGCTACACTTCTTTAGCACCGACATCAAAACGTTGGTCTCGCCTTACTACCTGGTAGCCAGACATTGACCGAGCCGACACCCGCAGCTCCGAGTCAAAGCACCACGTCCCATGCAAAGTCTCCTGCAATACCTGCCGCTCCCCACTCTTTGACGAGGGGTGCAACACCGTCCTCGCATACCCTTCCTCCTTTACCTTCCCCGACGGCAAAGTGCCCATGGACTTCCAGCCCACCGCGCACATCTTCTACGCCGAGTGGTGCGTCTCATTCTCCTCTGTGATGTCGGGTGCTAATGCGGCGGCGGCGCAGCGTGATGGAGGTCCCCGATGGCATCCCCAAGTGGTCCGGGCACAAGGGAAGCAGTACACTCATGCAGGAGCTGAGCAATGACGAGGGGAAGATGCCCAAATACAAGGGACACGTGCCGGAGGAGGAGGTACAGACTGGCGGCGCGGAGGCGGCGGACGAGAGCATGGAGGGGGAGGACGAGGGTGAGGGCAGCGCGGAGGATGAAGGCATTGCGGGGAGGGTGAGGAAGCGCGCAAGGACCTGAGCTCTGTTCTTCGACTCGGAAAGGAGGGGAAATGCGATGATCGTAGCGCGCAGATAGTACGGATGCCAGTAGTACGCTTTAAAGCTAGTATTTGCAAGCCCCTTGATCGATACTATAAAGCCAAGCCCAGATCTCCCTACATATATTGAATAGGCGCCTTCAAATTCTTCGAGCCCGAGTGAATGGGTTTGGCCACTCGTCATACCATTCCTCGATCTCTACGAGATCGCGCAGTCGCGCGTTTGTATCCGGGCTTACAGTTGCAATGCGCGTAACTTGCGATGCAGAGAAGCGCAGCTTCCTGATCGAGTGCCCCCCGCCTCGCAGTACAACCAGCTGCGCTGCCTCCAGTGGACCTGGCTACCCTAATTAATTAATAACCACCTACAGCTAGAATACCCTTGTGGACAAACCCCAGCTACAGCTGGCTGTCTAATTAATTATTTCGCTCTTGCTAGGTGGTAGGTGAAATTATTAATTCCCAGCAATGCAACACAGCCTAATTAATTATCTACATCTAGCTCCTATGCGCCACTTAATGGCTAGGCGGGCCCGGGCAGGCGGCCCAAAATGGCTTACCACCGGAATCCGCGCCACCCCACCTCGGCCGCGCCACCGCCCGTTGCGGAATCCGCGCCACCGCCCGTTGCGGAATCCGCGCCACCGCCCAATTGCGGAATCCGCGCCACCGCCCAATTGTGGAATCCGCGCCACCGCCCAATTGTGGAATCCGCGCCACCGTCCAATTGCGGAATCCGCGCCACCGCCCAATTGCGGAATCCGCGCCACCGCCCAATTGTGGAATCCGCGCCACCGTCCAATTGCGGAATCTGCGCCACCGCCCAATTGCGCACTGCGGCTTCCGCGGACCCACGGGTCCGCGAACCCGCCCCCGCCCGTGTGGCGCGAATCGGCTCCTCCCGTGCGCGGTTGTGATGCCACGTGGCCCACTCCTCCCCCCTCATAATAATAATAATAAAAGCGCACCTTACAATACACCAGGACCTGGGCTCGCAAAGCGGACTTGATGAGAGGCGAAAGAAGGAATGACATTTGCTGCATAGAACACTAGATTCATATTAGTACTACCACCGTGTACAATCTATTTCTTTCTGCGCCTGGCAAAAAAAAATTAGTGTACCATATCGTAGTGAATAGTATCCACTCACTTCGGGGGTGGTGGCGTAGAATTATTCTTGGCCTCGTCGAGCGGGCGTTTGCGGCTCTGCTTCATGCTGTCATTGAAAAATTTGATAACATCTGTCAAATCCGCCACAGCCGCCCGCCAGTCCTGGATTGACCCCTCGCCCTGATCTCGCACAGCGCCACCCCACCATACAAGAGAAAGGACCAATAGAAATACACCGTTGGGCCCAGCTTTCTGCACTTCGGCGTAGTCAGAAAGATCACGTGACGCGTTATTGTGCTCGGTGTTGTGTTCAATGGGCAGTAGTCCAGCCCACCATGCACGCCACGCCTTGCTGAAACTGGTGACATTTGCGGTCACGTCGGGCATTGCGTGGGGCTTGCGATGATCCTTGATCCATCTGTCAACCTCGACGGGCCGGTTGTCTTTGCTGAGAATGTTCTTTTGAGCCTAAAAGACTGATCAGTTCATGAAAAAAATACATGCAAGCGAACGTGCGTACCTTAGATTCTGGGTAATCCATCAAATCCTCGAACTCCACCCAAGCCTTCATGGCTCCATTCACGGCGGCGCAACTAGGCGCAACCTTCTCCATGGCGGGCACAATGGCTTTCATCCACCGAGGCCAAGCGTTAGCGGTGGTATGTGAATCCGCCAGTGACTCTTGCGACGGTTCAAGGCTTGCGCGCTGAGCAGCATCCGACCCAGCACCCGCATTTACAGTTCCTGCGTCCGAGACTTTCGGCGAAGCCAGCTCCAGGTTAAATTGTGTAAAGGCTGGTATACGAGGAGAGCTTGGGCTAAATGAGATATTTGCAGGCGGATTTTGCAGGCGTGGAGTGATCAGATGAAAAGTTTGCGGAGATGTAGCAGATGGAATTAGAAGTTTCTCCGGAGTTGTAAGTGCCAGTTCCGCTGACGATGGCGAGGTCTGTGCGCGTGGAGAATGCATAGCGGTGACCTCGCGCGCCTGCAACTGTGGCGTGATAGAGCGTGGTGTTGCTGGAGGCTGCGAGTTGCTGGAACGAATGTCATCGACCATTTCTGTCAATCCAAGTCTGGCCAACTCGCGCTTGTTGCGAATGATTGTGTATGCCTTATTCCTCTCATACCACGACTTCTCTGCCTTGATTTCCCGTCGCTGCTGGACTGTCAACAGCAAATCTCCATGTCTACTCCACGGCTCGCCCTCATCCTCCGTGTCCAGTTCTGTCAATGCTTCTTCATTCGTCTTGTTGGCACGTCTACCAGAGCTTGAGGCGGATGGGGTGGACGAAGGCAAGCGAGATGCACGCAAGGGAGCGCGATGTGAGGGGCCAGATGAGACTGTCGTCGGTGCTCGTGATACGTTACAGATGCTGTTTATGCGAGCACCGTTGTCAGTCGCAGTGACGTGAAGAGACGTTCCAGGGAGTCGGAAGGGCTCGCGTGCTTCGGGAGCTGCAAATGGTAAGTACCATTACATTGAAATGAGAAGAACGAAGAAATACTCACGATAGACTAGTGTTGCAAACTCGATGAGAGGTCTCTCCACGTTCTCCATCCACAGGTCCGCCGTATAATGCTGCCCCCAATCTAACTGCAGTGGTGTTTTCCCGATAAACATACTGACAGATCGTTAGGGCCAAATGCGATCAAAAGCGATGATCGAGAAAACACACCTGACAGTACTCATGTCTCCTCCCCTTGCTCCATCAGGCGCGGCCAAAACCAGGGCACCAACATACCCCGTACGGGCATGTAGCTCTTTGAGAATTGGGGCAATGGCTCGTTGTGCTGCGTTTTGGGCTCTACCGAGTTGAAAGTAAGTACAAGCCGACGTTAGTGCAGCTAAGACACGCACTGATTATATTCTTTTGCTTTCTCTACAACAGGATCAAGAGGCAGTTTCGCCTTCCCTTTCTGTCGAGCCTGGCGTATAGAGTCCTCTTCGCTCTCCTTGTCGCTCTCAAGCTCAGAGCCACCGCGACCATGCTCGATGTCGTCTTCGTCGGCTTCATCGTCGCTTTCCTCGTCACTTGAGCCCCCATGGAGAAATCGGTGCTCCCGGTACTCAGCTATCTCGGCCTTCACTTTGTCAGGTTCGTCCTCCCAGTACTCTCGAATGACTTTGTTTCGGAAATCGAGAGGCGCAATCTTTGGGGCAAGACTGGCTTCCATGAGTTCCAGATGCTTCGCGTATCGCTCGTCTACCACCACTTTAAGCTTCTTATGCCAGTATCGCTTCGAATAGGCTTGCAGAAGCGACAGCCTCTTCGAAGGTTTCTTTGTCTTTGGCTGCAGGTCCAGCAACAATTTGTCGCCGCCATTCGCACCAGGACGGCCATTATTGTTAAACCATATCTTCAATTTCTGAAGCTCCAGTAAGTATTCATTACAATGCTTCACAATGGTCAATCAACTTACGGACAACTCTTCGCGCAGTTTATCCTCCATCTTCACACCATCGGCAATTTCTTGAGGAGTCAAAGGAGCTATTGGGAAGACACCTGCAAATCGAGTATGCATGTTTGGCCAGAATTCAGCAAGCTTTCCTGATGCCTGCGCATCCCGAAACGCTGGGACCTCGCTTTCCAGGTGCGCGCGCATGGGTACGGTGACCCAGCCAGGTGGTCCACGGCGACCAGATATTTTCTTGTTCTTGGTGTGTTTATTCTTTTTAGACTTAGACTTGGACATGACTTGACGCGTTATTCAGCGAGTAGGACGCGAGAGTTGGTTAAGCGCGACCGGATAATTCCAGTCAACCATCACGCGCCACCCGCCCCCTACCTGCTATTTATGGTACAGCTCATCAAGTATTCCGGTTGCTCCCGTCTTACACTGAACCGCCGTCTCGCTACATTGCTCTATGGTATGTGTATCACAAAGATCTATATTCTTGCTCTGATCAGTGCGCGCAGGTTGAAATACTAAGAGATGATACAGGCCTACCAGGAAAGTCTACCACAATGATGTTGATGCTCGCTGACTTTTTTACAGAGCCTCGCCCACCGCGTAGAAACCGCATTGTCGTTGACGACGATGTTGGAAGCCAGGTGACCGTGGAGCGCAATGGAGATGTTCGATTTCAAATCACACTGTCTGGCACGATGTCGCCAGATCTCGCCAGAGACGTCGAGCTGTCATTCCAAATGACCCCCCTCCAGAGAGCGTTGCCGTCGGTGTCTCCTTCCCCGACTCCTACTCGTCAAGACTCGCGTACTCCACCGCCCTCTCCGTCGCCTGCCCGCCATGCCCGTAGGCCATTCGTCGCTCCTCTTGAATTTGAACGCACCAACGCAGCTGGGTCGTCAACACGTCGCCAAGGACCCCCTTCACCTCTGGACTCGCCCTTGCTCCTGTCGCCTCGGTCTACCTCCTCGCGCACGGCCCCATCTCCTCGGCGACCTCAGCGTGCCATCGACTCTCGATTGCCACGACGCGCCCCACCCGCAGTTAGTGTCTATCAATCAATATAACTAAATGTTCTTACTGACCCGAGTACTCTAGGGTGCCGTTCTACTGGACGCTCTTGACCCCTTGTATCCGCGCATCCCTGGTGCTTGGCATGTATTTGACCCAGTGCCTGAAAATCCGGGCCACGTCAAGAGGTTCTATGTAGTTTGGAGAGGTACCAAGATTGGCATTTTTTGGGCTCATTGGTGTGTAGTTCTCTGAAGGAACTACGAGTCAAGCTAACGGCGACTGACCAGGGAGGACATTACGAGTCCCCTATTTATAGGTGGATGAGTTTGTTCTTACTCCGGTTTTACTGCCATTTTTTCTCCCTGCCGACCCCCTCTTAAGCGCTCGTTGGCACCCTAACCCTAACTTCTCACGCTTTGTTTTCTTTTTTGTCATTCATACCAATTCGCACGCTTTTGTTCTAATTTGTCGAATCGAGCAATTCTTATCACGATCCTGCCTATGCGGGGAAATTCACAGGCGAAATCATTCCGAAAACCTTGTACAATTTAAATATATTTATTCCGCAGCTGCAATGCTCTTTCCCTTCCGCTTATGCTACCCGAATGACTGCTTCACTATTTGCTGTACCTCCCCACCATGAACTACCTTGTTGAAGTTCACCACAAGGGTGATAGATATGAACATGCTTAGCTTGACTAATAGTAATAGCCAATCTTATCCATACGGCCAGATTGATGGGCACATGGCTCTACTGACCTCGAGGCTCGGATAGCCCGACCTGCTCAAATAGACTTGTGGATAAGACAATGTGTGTGCGTGAGCTGCGGCCACAAGCGAAGTTTTTTGGCCACCCCCTGAAAGGGGACGAGTACATTGCCAATTTTTTTGGCCTTTCCCAACAAGTGATACCTATCAGCTGGGAACTCGATGATGGATTTTTGAGACGCGCACTCACGCTGACTGAAGCATTCTACCTTTGGGATCACGCTCGGGAGAGGAAGAGGATAATTCAAGTTGCAACCTCCTAAGGACGTGGTGTGAAAGAAACAATACAACGGTCGCGAGATTAGTGCCCTATACAATTTATAAGTTCTTTGTATGCCAATAAATCAATCACTTCCATCCATGTGCCTGCCGAGTTCGAGAGTCGCTATACTATGGGCTTTGGGCAGCATAAGTTCGGACACAGTAGTCTATCCACTACTTGATCGCTCTTGTGCTGCTCTTATCTATCATCATCTACGGTGATCGGTGCTCGATTATTGCTCACAGAAGCTTTCTATCAATGCCCTAAGCTCGATCCTAGATTTCTACGCAACCTGATCGAGTATTGAAGTCACTACCTTGATGATTGTCTTGCGGGTGTAGGCGCCTATTGCTTGCTTCACCAATTTTCGACGATACTTATGACTACACAGACGCAGAAAGGATAGCTAACATTGAAAGCTGAGCTGTATCATATTATTTGCATCGTATTATGCCTTTGAACAGAAATTGGCGTGCAGCAGTTCAGTGTGCAAGCTGCTGTACTACAAAACATTGATTCGCCAACAAGCCGCGTCGGATTCTTGCACAACTGCTGTGTATCTACACCTGTTTTCACCGCACACTCGCGCGAATTTTGCAAATCACTCCCGATCATCGACCAAACACTCATATTATACTATCTGAATATGTTACGATCATTTTTCATGCATCCAGTATCCAGATGATCCCGCGTTGGCCAGATAACTAGGTAGAAAACCGTGATTTGACACACTCTTGCCCTATGTTACATGCCATATAGCCGAAGGACCGAATCTCTCAAATTTTAAGGACTCTAAGAACCTGTCTCATTGCTCTAGAAGCTGTTCAACAATAGATAGGCTTATGTATGACCGTCGGCAGAGGGAGGGATGTACGGTTTCTGTATTCAAGCTGCGAATAATCTATTGCACGAATGCGCAAACGAACGCTACATAGTTCAGGGAAGCTAAGACGTTCAATATGCTTCATAAGAGCACATCCAAAAAGTTTTTGTGGTAGATACACGACAATTAAAAGCCAGAAGGGCGAAACAATAGTCAGTGGCTAAGAGCGGACGCTCCAACTTCCTCCCTTTTTTGGAAGTAGCCAGCCCTTTTCGGATGTCCTGGCTTACGCTGTGCTCCTCTCATCTCGTACAGTTCCCTTAGAGGTTATACTTTTCTTTGCGCTATCTATTACTTTTTCTCTATCATTTATCTCCTTTCTTTCAACTATGGGCACCAAGAGACAGCGCTTGCACTCCCCGATACGCGTGCAGGTTTCTCGACCAAGCACTGGCCCCTCCTCTGAGCCAACACAACGCAACACACACATTCAAGTTAGCATCGACGGCCCCAGCACCTCGCAATCTGCACAATCTTCTCGCTCTCGCGCATCCATACGGACGACCCACGTCACTCGAGCGCTGGAAGTTGTGGACCTTTCGAATCTGCTCACACAAGAAGACGAGTCGCAGGATATGGTCGATGGAGACGTGGACTCTTTTCCTGTGGAAGAGGGATTCGCTGAGCAGTTTGGGGTGGACGAAGGAGTGGTTGAGGATCCTGACGAAGAGCAGGAACCAAACGAAAGTGAGCAGAGTCATGACCCACCAGTCAGTGCACAGCATAAACCATCGTACTGCTATTGACACTCTTCTGCAGACACGTCTCGCCCAAGAGTGGCTACGCTGCCGTCAGACATACCTCGACGAGCTCCTGCGAGGCGAAGGTCTCAAAGACAAAAGCCCAAACCACCCGTGCCCGCTCTGCTCACCCACCGCCATAAACGAAGGAAAATTTAAGTGCCAGGATTGTTGCAGTGACACACTGCTTTGTCAAGAATGCATTGTCGACAGGCACGCTCTTCTTCCGCTTCACCGCATGCTTGTAAGTCTCCTTGTATCACGCTCAAACGGTCTCTGAAAGCATTTACTAGTATTGGACCGGAACTCATTTCGCAAAAATGTCGCTCTATCACCTCGGTCACCGTGTCTATGTTGGCCACGAAGGCGCCCCTTGCCCCGTGGCGTACGAGATTGTTGACGGCTTCACATTAGTAGATACGAGTGGAATACACAGCATGAAGCTGGTGCTTTGTGGATGCCCAGGGCACCCGCCCCCCAATATACAGCTCCTGCGTAGCCGCTGGTTCCCAGCTACTATACTATCGCCCCGGTCGGCCTTTACATTCGATGCCCTCAACTTCTTCCACCTTCTAAACACGCAAGGCAAATTATCATTACATCATTTTTACAAGTCTTTACACTCTCAGACCGACAATGCAGGCATACGTGAGATCAAGGTATGTCCAAGAGTTACGTCTGTTTATAGTCCTGGAGCTAATCTACGCATCAGAATCGTTACGATGAGATGAGACCCGTTATGCGCATGTGGCGACACCTCAAGATGCTGAAGCGTGCGGGCCGTGGAAATGATCCCGGTGGTGTGACACAGACACGGATGGGTGAATGTGCAGTGGAATGCCCCGCGTGCCCGCAGCCGGGAAAAAATTTACCTGACGGATGGGAGACGGCACCGGATTATGTGAAGTAAGTCACCATTGTACGATCATATCATCTCAACCTAATTGTCTTTTCAGGTGGCTTTACGCCCTCATATTGACTATTGATGCAAATTTCCGCCTCAAGTTGAAGGATCGGAATTACAAAGCAGATCCTCCATTAGGAGATGGGTGGAGCCATCTGGTCATGACGGAGCCTTACAAAGCGTACTACGAAAAGTTCGGGCACCAGGTTGAGGTATGTTGATTCATGACTTTGTCGCTAGTGTTTGGATGGCTGACCTCAATACCGCGCAGCCTCCCGTCTGTGACTCAGATCTACGTGCCGCTGACCATACGACGCCCAAATCGTCAACAGCCTTTAAGGCAAGTGGGGTCGGCGGTGTCATGTGTGGCCGTCATGGCCTAGTGATGAAGAATGGGCTTGGAGATCTTCAAAAGGGAGAACGGTGTGTCTTGTCGTCTATCATATAATAAAACTCGTCACTGACTGTGTAACTAGCTACGCAAATATGGACTTTATCGTCTTTTCAGTCCTCTTCGGTCTGCTTATTCAATCCCTAGTACTATCATACGATATATGCTGTCAGTGGTCCAGGAATCTGCTCAGCAGGGTCCCGCAGCTACCTCGCCCAATGCAGCCAGCCAACCCTCGCCTTTTGCAGCTCGCAAAATTCGTCATTCCGAAGATGCATATCCACAACCACGGAGAGCGATGTCAGCTCAACTACAACTACAATTTTACACGGTATATGGGGCAGACAAACGGTGAAGATCCCGAGCGGTACTGGTCGTGGGGCAATCCAGCCAGTATGAGTACTCGCGAAATGACCGAGGGCGCGCGATACGAAGTACTGGCAGACCACGCGGCGACGTGGAACATTGTGAAAATTTTTACATTTGGTGGGTGGTTTTATTTGTGACCGTTGTTCATAGTAGCTCATTTTATTTAGGCGACCGGCTTCTCAAGGCCATCAAGATTGCTACGCACATGGAGCGCAAGAGCGCTGCGGCCCACGAAAGCTTCAACAACAGATTCCCAGAAGAGGTCTCACGCGAATGGGGTGAGCAAGTCGCTGCATGGGATCGCGATCCTTCGCAGAAAAATCCATATGAAGAGCCTAAACCATGTGAGTGGCTACATGTTTGAATTTCTCACAAGTACTCATATCTACTATAGCTGTAACACTTGCACGCGCTATGTTTGAAATTGCTCAAGAAGAAGCCGAGGAGATTAGCCACGGAACTCCGCAGATCCACGAAATGTCACCTTCGCGCTTCTTACAGCAGGGACTAGATCTGGAGGACCAACAGTAAGCCTTTTGTGTGCTTGAGCATCTCAAATTACTAATGAGTCTTTTAGACGCAAGCTCACGGCATTGTTGAAAGACAAGAACAGAACCCTGCTCCGCAAAACGGAACTGCTGGAGAAACGAAGCGCTCTACGACACCGCATCGACGTCTGGTTCGCCGTGCAAGATCTCTATATGCCGCAAGCCCGCCATGTACGCGCCGCCGCCGCCACCTCAACAGCAACTCCCAATGCAGAAGTCGAAGCTCTTTTGCTGCCATCACATCTCCCCGCTGAAATCCGCACGTCGCCCCAGATGCGTTCCATGGTCGAAAAAGAACGCTGTTTGCGTCTTGGTCAGGCAGATGATGCTTTGCATGAGATTCGGCGGCTCTTACGAGTTTCCTCCACCATATTGGAATTCAAACGTGGGCAACACCTCGCAAGCCAGCGTATCACTACGAGGACACGGCAACTTGTCACCAATTTTCACGCCAAAACATCAGCCGTGGCGGCACGCTACAATGCAGCCTTTAACGCACTCACTATGCTGGACCCCAATGGAGACTGGAAGTCCTCGTTCAAGCCCCTTAACCCCGCCGTGGACTTGCACTTACCGCGCCGCGAGGACGATGATACTGGCCCCGAGAACCGACGCGAGCTTTCATGGATCTGGCTCGTGCCACGCTCCGCAGATGCGCAGAGACGAGTGGCGACAGCTGATGAAGTGTGTGACTGTAAGTACTTTGTTCATTTTCTTTCCATTGTATGTCTTAGTAACTTTAAGTTTCAGCTATGCGAGTTGAGTGGGCAAAAAGCTTGGCAAGGCAAGATCGCTGGTGCGAGGAGGGTCAATTGCTGCGCGAGGAGATGCGCCGCATCATCCATTATTTCCACTGGAAGGCGCAATGGTGGAGGCGGCGAGCTGGTCGCCGAACCGATGCTACAGCAGAGGTTCAAGCCGGTGCCAGTGCCTATGCAATGAGGCAAGCCGACTTACTGGTCGCTTTGGCTCACTCCTTTGCGCGGCAGTGGTATCCTTTTCTGATGTACAAAGGCCTCACGGTGGATTGGTTGCCAGAGTACATTCCTGCGGTATATGTGCCCTACAAACCACGCCGTACTGACCCCGTGTAATACGCATCAACAGAAACTCAAATACTATTCGCCTCTCATCAAGTCCGCTTTGCGAGCCCAGGTCCTGGTGTATTGTAAGGTGCGCTTTTATTATTATTATTATGAGGGGGGAGGAGTGGGCCACGTGGCATCACAACCGCGCACGGGAGGAGCCGATTCGCGCCACACGGGCGGGGGCGGGTTCGCGGACCCGTGGGTCCGCGGAAGCCGCAGTGCGCAATTGGGCGGTGGCGCAGATTCCGCAATTGGACGGTGGCGCGGATTCCACAATTGGGCGGTGGCGCGGATTCCGCAATTGGGCGGTGGCGCGGATTCCGCAATTGGACGGTGGCGCGGATTCCACAATTGGGCGGTGGCGC
>JACXVL010000033.1:0-36638 GCA_014898675.1 Athelia sp. TMB
GAAAGACAAGATCTGATCTAGATTACCTTTGATGTCTTCGATATGAAATATGTCGACCATGATGATCTTCGCGCAAGAAGTCCAGAAGGTAAGTAGTGGTTTGAGACAGACAGGTGGCGGCTGTGGAGCGGGTGCAAAACGATGTAATACCCAAGAGTGCTTCATATCCCAGGAATAATGAATTGTTTTAGGAGACCCCCGCAGAGTTCTGGCGTGTACACTGGCAGGCTGTCAATGTACATGCCAGCCGGATAAACAAACAGGAGCAAATATAGTGAGGACTCAGTACTCATGCGTGACAGGTAAGACAAAGTACAGTATGTTCCAAGTATGTTATTACATTCACATAACCCTTAAGTTCTAAATATTCTATAGAGTGCATACAAAGATATGACCAAAGATCCAGAATAAAAGATTTTAGAACCATACGCTGCTGGAGACCTACTATTGTAGTCCATGATCCTATAATCAGAGGTGCTCTTCTCTGGCTTTGTTGGCTCAGTAGCGTCTTCATCTTCGTCTACACCTTCTTCCCATCCTTTTGACCTTTCCACTGCTCGCTGCCACCCTTTCCATTTCTTCTCACTCACACTAGGGTCACTTGTTGGGTGGAACTCGGTGCTCCCCATCGTGTTCACTTCGGCAAGTGTTTCAGGTTTGGTGATATCCCACCCAAAGAGGCCGATAGCAGATCCTGCCAGCAGGGCTGAGCCAAGCGCAGTAGATCTGACAGTAAATAACATCTGTGAGCCTCTGAGTATGAAGCCGAAGAAATGGTAGCTCACTCTCGCATTTCAGGGCGGATAACATCGAACCCGCCGACATCTGCCAATATTTCCATCGCTACATCACCATTTGTTACCCCGCCATCGACTTTGAGATGCTTCATCTCTACGCCGGAGTCGAGCTCCATGGACTCGATTATGGCGCGAGTTTGGAAAGCGATGGCTTCCAGCGTGGCACGCGCAATATGGGATGCTGTCGTGTAGGACGACAGACCTACAATTGGGGTCAATTTCGATTCCAGGAATCGGCGATACAAAGGCACTGACCTATGAGAAGACCAGCTGCACCAGAATCCCAATAGGGAGCAAGCAGACCAGAGAAGGCTGTGACAAAGTAGACCCCACCTGTCGAGCTTACTTCCTTGGCAAGGGAATTCACGGCCGATGCTGATGGAATTAGCTGGATGGAGTCTCTGAGCCACTTAATTGCACTTCCAGCCACCGCAACTAGTTGTATTGTGTCAATATTTGCACGCGAACACAGATTGAGAAACTCACTGCTCCCTTCGAGTGCGTACGCAGGATGCTTCCCCGGACCGGGCTGATAAGCAACCTGATTTACATTGAGAAGAGTTAGGCGCGCTGTGGGATGGATGGACTGACAGTTCCAAGTAACCCATGGCTGCTCTTGACGATATCCGGGCCGGTGCAGAAGAGCAGGAATGCACCCGTTCCATACGTGCATTTTGCCTCTCCCTGATTCAAACACTTATTTCCAACTAGAGCCCCCTGTTGATCTCCAATTAGGCCACCAATCTTGACGCCCTTGAGAGGTCCGACTTCTATTTCTCCGTACACTTCCGAGGATGAGACAATGTCGGGAAGGACAGATTTCCGAATGCCAAAGAAGTCAAGAAGTGCTGGGTCCCATTGGAGTGTGTGAAGGTTTAGAAGAAGTGTCCGAGATGCATTTGTGACCTCTGTAATGTGAAGCCCTTTCTTCACCCCGCCAACCAGATTCTGATCAATATATTAGCATTAATATGGTCGTAAGTCATTCCATGGGATTGCTCACGTAGACGAGCCATGATTCGACGGTTCCGAAACAAAGATCATCGTTTTCGTGAGCTTCCCGCACCGCAAGCTCATGATCAATCATCCACTTTAATTTGATGCCAGAGAAATAGGTGGACATCTGGAGCCCTGTGCTACATTTCCCATCAGTGGATATCTTAGCAGCGACGGCACGTCAGCTCACATCTCGCGTAGTTTATTTACGCCTGCATCTCCCTTCTGTCCATACAGACCGTGGTCTCGCAGTTTTTTCTCAAAGTGAGCAACATGATTCTTGGTTCTTGAGTCTGTCCAAACGATTGCTTTGTACAACGGTCTTCCTGTTGTCCGGCTCCAGGCCACTGTGGTTTCGCGCTGATTCGTGATACCTGGGATTCGGTTATCATCAATCCGTTCATAGCTAGGTTGTATGCCGCATACCAATGATTTTGACGCTCTCTTTCGACCATCCCTTGTTCTCTAAATCTTTCGTGGCTCCTGCTATACACTGCTCTGAGACCTGTTGGATTTCATCTGCGTCATGCTCGTGCCACCTAGTAGACATTGATCAGAATGGAATCTGACGAGGTATAACAGAGCATACATACCCAGGCTCTGGGTAGTACTGCGGAAACTCAGCTTGGTGCTGAGCTATAATGTTAGCATATCTGTCGAATATGATGAACCGGATTGATCTTTGCTTATCAGGGTCAGCGCATTCAGATATCGCTGCACTGCAGACATACGTTGTTCCACAGTCTAGTGAGCCGACAAATTCTCCATCTTTGAGTAAAGTGACCATGTTGGGGGTATAGGAATGCAACAGTACCGCTCCACCCTTTGGTTTCCAAGACCCGTGTCTGTACCCGGGCCGGTGTTACTGGGGAAATAGTGCGGGGAAGCGGCCGCCCCGTGCGGGCCGCGGCAGGGCAACACCTGTGTGTGAATGCAGGGTATACTCAGCTGTACTTATGGTCTCGATCGCAAGGAAGGCTACACAGATCTATATTTATGGTGCACCCCACTCTCTCCTCTGCTGCCCTGTCCATTCAAACACCGGGAAAGGATGCCCCTCTGTGTTGAAAACGTACTTATCTAATGGTATAATATCCTCCTCGGCGAACATCAGATACAGGTACTTGAGTCTGCATCAACGGATCAGCCAGCGCTAGAAGTGGAGAAGGATTAAGCACGTACGTTTCTGCCACAAAGTAGCTTCGCGATGGGATGCAGATAATCAATCACAGGCAATCTTGGGCAAATCCAGGGAAAAGCTTACCTCGGTTGCTGATTCAATACACTGGCAGGTGATAGTTGAACATTGTTTAAGCTGGTATATCCGTAGATGGTCTTCGTCTCGTCCTCGATGGCTTCGAATATGTCCCAGCCATAGCGTCGCCATCGTGAGTCACCGGTGATGCGCCAGAGAAGATACAGCGACTCCAGGGTCTAACCAAGCCCACACAACCACCGATTAGTCAGCATTGAGGATTGGGCGACATGTAGCGTACCTCCGGCCTAAGTAGGTACCCTGTTCGCTTTAATGTATAGTCACGGAGCCCCGTGCCCTGAGAGGGTCCGTTCTTCCTGTCTTGGTACGTGTGGATGACGGGAGTACCCATTGCTAGGCCCGGAGGCGTACCGCGGCTCCCACTCTTCTTCCATTTCAGCAGAGTGTCCAACCATTTCTCCCCCCCTCCCCGGGTCGGGTGCATCATCTGCTTGGTGGGTTCCGGCGAGGTGAACATGACCACCTCGTCTGGCCCAAGGCCCGATGGTTGATCCGCATAGGTCATGTAGCATGTCTGCGCGAGGCTCTCGGCGGCCCACATGTGCAGCTCTTTGAGGTTGAAGTGCTTGAGCTTGGCATAGCCTTCTCGCGCCTCAGGGCTGTAATTGCGCGAGAGCTCGTCTAGATCGATGCCCATTCGCGCGAGGTTGTCTAACGGAAGCGTGTGCACGCCCAGGGCGAGAAGGCCAGGTAGGAAACAGCTCAAGTGCTCAAAGGTATGGGACGGAACGAATTTCTGAGAGGCTGTGTCTATTGAGATTGTAAGATAGCTATGCTTGAAGTGTCATGTCATCAAGATGAGGGAGGCGCTCACCAGTGACGTATACCAGATGGCGTGTAGGGGTTATGTAGAAGAGCTGTGTCAGAATCATTGTGGTAGTTTGAATATCTACGGACAGCGTCAGCAGGATGCAGCGATAAGGAAGCTGTTCGTTGACATAGTTCCAAGCTCTTCTTATCAGTCTTGGCCGTCATTAAGTATTGTTTAAGGAGGTATTCATGCGCGCTATCGGCCATTGCGCCAACGGATAGCGTAGCTATAAAGTGTTCAGAAAATCTCCCAGAATCCATAGAGTAAATAGCACGAACAGTCGGCAGTTTCTGTTGTGTTGAGGTTCCATCGTATGGGAAGCATTCCGCCGAACTGATCAAGACTGGCATTGTACAGATTCTTGTTGACATTGTTAGCCTTGAAACGCAATCAGGTCCATGTTTCAAAAATGAAACAAGATAACTCGCAATATCGAAGAACTCTTTCTTGTTTGTTGCTTTAGCCAAGTAGAGGTATTCCATCTGGCAGGTTGCCATCTCAGCGATTGTGGCAATGACCCCTCCTTTATGTTGTGCCTGTTGCTCAGATAAGTATAGATGTGGCAAAAGAAAGGCGTGACTAACTCAGTGGTAGAGACTGCGAAAACAGGGAACTTGCTCGGCGTGAGGAAGGCAGGTTCCATTAGGCGGCCCAGAGCATCGGCACGGTCGAGAAGAATGGGTTCGCCAGACAAGGCATAGGCCGAAAGCAGTCCACCGAGGTACCGTATTGTCGTCTCAAAAAATGGTGCATAGTAACCCTTTCCATTGGGTTAATGGGTTACCTTGTCTGCAAACGTTTATTGCACTTACCGCTGGAACGTCCCATGTGGCTTTTTCGACGAACGACAGTGCACGCTTGAATTCATCATGAAGGTTCATGATAAAGATAGTGTCCATTGCATCTACTATGCTGACCCCCCATCCATTGAAGCTGCATAGGCGAACGTGATTAGTATCCGCTCGTTTGGCTGAATGTAAAGCACGCACTTAGTAACGGGCACTCCCGTCACCGGCTTGATCTCATCGTACCCCCAGGCTTGCTCCTCGTATCCTCTCCATGTGTGCACAAAAGCGGCCTTGACCTGCTCGGCGCGGTTGTGCCATTCCTCTTTGGTGGGATCGGCGTCTGGGTGGAGATATGCATCCCGCGGCAAGTCTAGCGAGTCTACGCGACGAGCGAAGAATGCAAACCATGATGTCCAGAGAAAGACCAGAATGCCAAAACCGAATGCGAGATGACGGAGAGTAATCCCCCTGTGTTTCAGCTGAATGAGTAGCTGGTTGACATGCCGATGAAGGATGTCGGTGAAACCCATATTTACTATGAGTTGTCGCTCCAATGCTTCACGGAGTTTTGAGTGGTCTGACGCGACGATTAAAGAGACGCTGCGGACGTTGAAGCAGTCGTCAAAGATGTCGCAGTATAGTACGGTGGCCGGTTATCCAATTGCAGCGAGTGGCGATGGCATTTAGGCACCGCAACCCACGTGATCACTTCTAATTGACTGGTTTTATTCATTTCCCAGAGGCTTACATTGCTACCTTTTCATACACAGACCTCCGAGTACATAACCAGCGTATCCTGAGTAGAGTAGTTGAGGCCAGGGTGCGTGGTTTGAAAGGTGACAAGTGTTTGAAAATGGACTGACTTTTTGGGAATCCAATATAGTAACTGATCTGCCGGCTAGCACCAACGCCAACGAAAGCTAGGCCCTTCCCTTTCCTCCTCAACAAGTCCTTTCGATGTCCAGCTACGACAAGGTGGTGAAGCTAGCGTGCAAGCCTAAAGCAGCTCCACCGAAACCTAAAGTATGGTTTCTGTCTTGGCAAGTATGCGCTGTAACCATTGACCGCACACCAGTATCTCGACACCATTCTCGCGGCTACCTGGTCAGAGGATGGTGCTGTTCACGACGTGTGTAAGGCACTCTCCCCACGCTTTCGGGAACCAAATGCTATCGTACGCTCCTCAACCGTCTCGCCCAGTTTCTCAAATTGACGTCACAAACCAGGTTGTCTTCAAAGCGTTGATAGTCCTGCACACAATGATTCGTAACGGTGCTACGGACAATGTTCTCTCTTACCTATCCTCTTCAGAGGTACTTCGGTTGAAGAACGTATCCGCCGGCAATTGGGAAGGTGCGTTCCTCAGTTGCAGAGTGCGAATATCGCGTTATTGACATCTTGATGCGGAAAGGCTACAACACACCCCAGAATTTACAGCACTATGCGTTATACCTCGAGTCCCGCATACGTGCCTACCGCGATCTGAAGCACGATGCCGTGCGTGTGCAAGCCGAATCCAATCGGGATTTGCGCAACAATAATTCGATCGAGGAAGACATGGCCTACAGGGGTGAACGCCCAGGCGCAAAGTCCACGGGCGGGCCAACCAGAAGCAAGACCATCATGGGACGAAAATTAAGGGTAATGACAGTCGAGAAAGGCTTGCTTAGAGAAACGAAAGCGGTGCAGCGAATGATTGATGCGCTCGTAGAGTGTCGGGTACGTACCAACGTGTTTCACGCCGGCGATACATGACGAACCCAAACCCTCTTAGTTTTACCTGGATGACCTAGAAGACGAGCTCACAGTAACAGCTTTCCGCATGCTTGTCAAGGATCTTCTCATCTTGTTTCAAGCCGGAAACGAGGGTGTCATCAATGTGCTAGGTGCGTTGTCTCCATCTGCCCTTAATACAATCTAATCACCGATCTAGAGCATTACTTTGAGATGTCACATCCAGATGCTGAACAAGCACTGGCGATATACAGGCAGTTCTGCACACAGGCGGAAAAGGTGGTCGAATTCCTGACAGTCGCGAAAAAGCTTCAAAATATACTCAATGTTCCAGTCCCTAACCTGAAGCATGTGCGTGACCCTCACTTCGCTGCCACTCGGCGCGTGTACTTACTGTCGTTAGGCTCCGGTCTCCCTCGCGGGTGCACTGCAAGAATATCTGAACGATCCAAACTTCGAGCAAAACCGCATCGAGTATAAGGCAAATAAACAAGCCGCGGATAAATCTGCCCCAGCAGCTTCGGAGTCAAGGAACAGCGCCGGTGGAAGCACAAATGGTAGTGTTAGCTCGAAAGGCGCCGGGAAAGTCAGTTTCGCGGAGACCAAGAAGCCGGAGAGATGTATGTCGCAGTCTCGTCTACTAGTGCAACAGCTCATCTTTTGTTTTAGCCGCTTCAAGCTCTTCCCAACCCGCTCAGGCCGCCAAGAAGCCAGAGAATAATCAGGCAATGCAGGACTTCTTCTCTGCGATTGAGGAAGAGCAGCCTAGTATGTTCAACCCAGAGACTGGCAGGTGCGAGTTTCCATTACAATTAGTAAGGCATCGGTTTAACTGATATTCTCTTTACAGCCCTAGCGCTCAATTCCAGCAAAATCCAGTACAAAATCCATTTGGTGCATTTAGCGGCCAGCCTACTGGCCTGCAACCCCAACAGACAGGATTTATGATGCCACAAATGACGGCCTTCCAGCCGATGAACCAGATCAACCCATTTGGCCTCCAGCCCCCACAGCAACAGCAGCAGCAAGAGCACCGCCCATTCGCCTCTTTCTTGCCATCCCAGATGCAAGGGCAGCCGACAGGCTTTTTGCAACCGAATGCTCCTTCCTTCCAGCAGCCCTTGCAGGCTCAAGCCACGGGCGTAAATCCATTCCGACAGAGTACGATGATGCCGCAGATGACTGGCTTCCCCTCGTCGCCATTTGGTCAGCAGCAGTCGCAACAACAAAGCGCACCAAGCCCGTCCCCAAATTCGTCCAGTCCTTTCCAAATGAATGCGAACCAAGCTCAAACTGGACCATCCCCATTTGCGTCATTGTCTGCCACACAGCCTTCAGCATTCAACACTACATCCCCTTTTTCTACATCTCCATTTCCTCAGCAGCCGACGGGCTTCAATCCAGCGGACATGCCTGCTCGTCCGGCCTCGACCCCATTAACCTCGTTTAGCTCATCGACTTCTGTGTCTACCGTGATATCACCACCGGAAGCGCAGCCCGTCAAAACTCACCAGACAGGTTCACGCAATCCATTCGGAGCTCCTATTACACCAGCACCGCCAGTGCCCAAGGCTCCCACACTGATGGAAATATACATGAGTGGTGGTAGTCTCAACGGCCAAGCCAACCAATCGAAGTCACAAACAACATCGCTTGGAGGGCTCAATGAGTTCGGTGCTTTGAATGCTGGCACAGTCAAAGACACCTCCAGCATGGGCCATATGGCCAGTGTCGCGTCATCGTTCTCAAACAAACCAGGCGAAAGCAAGACAGGCTCTTTGGGCAATTTCCCATTCCTCAGTGCACAAGATACTGCTACCACCGGCTCAGCATTTTCTGACTCCATTTTTTCATCATTGTCTGGCCAGCCCACGGGAGCTACATCCATATCTGGTGTCGGTGCATCTTCTCCGCCTACTTCTCCGTCCCTCAAGCCACAAATGACAGGATTCAGCGGGCTCAAAGCCTTTAAGCCCTCATCATCCTTCGGCGCCTCACTCCTGGAATCCTTACCGCCCATCCCTAGCTCCAACCCTGGCACTGGTACGCCTGGCACGGACCCGTCCCCTGTCGTAGTAAATGGGAATGCTCCATTCAAGAATGCCTCTTCTTTCGGTTCACAGCCTACAGGCATGAACGCCCAACCGACAGCGACTCCTTCATTCGGTGCATTCGGCGCGGGGTCAAGCTTGGGCTCTGGCCTCAGGCCACAGATGACAGGAGGGGGAGCGAATCCATTCCGCGCATCTATGTTCAACAGTGCACCAGGAACACCCGCCAATGCCAGCGCGATTGGCGCATTCGGCAACTCAAATCCCATGCCTCCTTTCACGGGCGCCCTCACTGGATCAAATGGATCACCTTTCGGTGCATTCAATGGAGGGGCATTTGGGTCAAATTTTCACTCAAACTCTTCTTCAGGACAACAGCAAAACGGATCACCTTCGCTAATTTAATGATACTTTCCAGATACATTCACTCTTTTCGGTTTTTTTTGCAAGGATTTATTGTAATCATCTCACTCCTTACATTCTCTTTCTATCGTGTAATCCACTTCCTTCGCGTTACTACTCGGTTCCTGGAAGTAATACCACTATTTGCATGTACCATTGTCTGCCTGAGCTGGCACTGAATTGTTTGGTCAAGTTTCACGACGCGTCTGTGCACGCGGACTGCCCAACCAAAACCACCGTTACGAGACTCACTCAGCTACCTCGAGCCCTCTGCATCTCTTCTAACCACGATATGACATCGTATGCTTCATGAACGGTTCTCTGTAGTATCAGTACTTACACAGTCAACTTACAGAGAGCCAGAATCCACCGCCCCTACAGTCGTAGTCCTCTCAACAATTCAAGAATCAATTGACCAGGCAAAACGCGCTTTTGCGCTGAAGAAATACGAACAAGCCGTAGATCATTATGCTACTGCCCTTGAACTAGCGTTTGTCGCGTCACACAGCTCTATTTCACGTCTTTCTGACCTGCTTCGTGTCATGCAGGACAGAGAAGTACGGCGAGGATGCACCAGAAAGCGCCGATCTATACTTTGCGTATGGAAAGGCACTCTTGGAAAATGCCATTTCTCAGTCCAATGTGCTCGGAAAGGATCAACCCGAAGACGATGCGCCTGAGCCAGATGCTAAAGGTATGTCGGCAGGAGGACTGGCTTCGCGAAAATCACTGAGCTGTGTGTTGATCGGCAGCGTCCGGGTCAGGCTCTGGTGGGCCCATTCTGTCATTCTCCGGAGATGCTGAAGATTTGGAGGAGGGAGGGGAGGGAGAGGAGCCCACCGTAGACCTCTTCGCAGAGGCGCTGAAGCGCAAAACAGAAGTGGAAGACGAGGACGAAGAAGAGGATGAAGGCGCCGAGCCCGAAGATGATTTCAACGCCGCCTGGGAGGTACTCGACCTTGCGAGAGCAATATACGACAAAGGCAAGGACGAGAGCGACGAAGTCAAATTGAAGCTGGCAGACACATACATTACATTGGGCGATATCTCACTGGAAACAGGTGCGACTGCTTCCCCATCATCTCTCGCAAATCATGTTGATTTTCGCTACAGAGAAATTCGACCAAGCAATTCTGGACTATGAAGCCGGTCTTCAGCTCAAGCATTCACTCCTACCCCTCTCCTCGCGCCAAATCGCCGAAGCTCACTACAAGCTGAGCATGGTTCTGGACCTTACATCCGGCCGCCTGTCAGATGCCATCATCCATGCAGAAAAGGCGTTAGAAAGCGTGGAGGCGCGCTTGGTCGAGCTACGCGATGGGCTGACCGGGAAGCTGAAGCCAGAGTCTCGCGGGCAAGCCCCAGCCGCCTCACCCAATGGTAAAGGGAAGGGCAAAGCTACTGGCGGGAAGCTGGTCCGCGATGACCTTGTCCAAAATATGACAAAACCGCAGATTGAGGGTGAGGTAAAAGAATTGGAAGAGTTGAAGGAGGATCTGGCCTTGAAAGTGGAAGAACTGAAGACTTCGCCCAATGAGCCAGGCATAGATGCACCCACGTTGGCAGCGAAAGTTCTGGATCAAGAGCTCAACAGCGGGACTGGGAGCGCTTCATTGGCGCCTGTAGCGGTGAATGACTTGACGTCGATGGTCGTTAAGAGAAAGAAAAAAGCCCCAGAGGCCACTGATGATGCACCTGCCGCAGGGAAGCGGAAAGCCGATGATGGCGCTGGGAGCCCTTCAGAGAAGAAAGCTAAGCTCGAAGCCGCTTGAGTGACTATAATCATACATCTTTTCTATCTACTAATCTACCGTGTCCATCATGTTGAACGTATATCATCTTAGAATGGCACAGCCCGCGCATCGATGGTTTTATGTTTGAACGCCTTCTTGCCTTCGCCCGTCCCGAACTCGCTTGCGATGTGTCCTTTGTCGCTCTGGCTCCGCATCATGTACTTGTAGCTCACCAGCCCCTCGAGCCCCACCGGGCCACGCGCATGTATACGGCCTGTGCTGATACCCACCTCCGTGCCAAATCCGTAGCGGAAGCCGTCTGCAAAGCGCGTACTCGCGTTCACGAATGTCCCAGCTGAATCAACACCCCGGCAGAACGCAGACGCGGCCCTGTCGTTCTCCGTAACGATGCTATCCGTGTGATGAGAGGAATGCGCATTGATGAACTTTATGGCGGCGTCGAGCGAGGGGATGACTGTGACGGACAGTGTGAGAGACAGATGCTCCGTGGTATATGCATCGAAGGGCGCTGTTATCGCATGCAAATGTGTCGAGAAGTTCTGCGGGGGAGGGTATATCGTCGTCAAGGCCTTGAGTGTCGACTCATCGCAGAGCAGCTGCACTCCTGCCGCCACAAGCGCTTTCGCCACCTCAGGCCACACTGTATTGAGTATTGATGTGTGTACCAAAAGGTTCTCCAAAGCGTTGCAAGCCGAGGGGTAGTCCGTCTGTTTGTCCAATCAGCCGCTACCCAATGCTCTTGCTATAAGAAATGCTTACCTTTGAGTCTACTGCCACTCTGATGGCCTTCGCAGCATCCGCACTTTCATCCAAGAACATATTACAGATTCCATCTGCATGGCCCATCACCGGAATGCGCGTGTTATTCTGAATGTTCTTCACAAGCGCGTTGCTTCCCCGCGGAATAACCAGATCGATATACTGGTCAAGTTGTAGCAACGCAGAGACCTCCGCCCGCGTCTGGATGGTCTGAACATACGTGTCCGGAATAGCTGTCTTCGCAAGACCAGCAGAGATGGCTGCTGCCAGAACCTGCGTTGTCTGCGAAGACTCTTTGCCACCCTTGAGGATCGCAGCATTACCTAACCGTATATCAGCTTGCATGTTGAGGAAATACTCGTAGCAGACGCACCAGATTTGACAGCAAGCGCAGCGATATTCACAACCACTTCGGGCCGGGCCTCGAAGATGACCAGGAGCACACCAATGGGACAGCTCACGCGATACAGCTCGAGCCCATCATCGAGCTCCTTCGCGTAGCTTACGATCCCCGTGGGATCAGGCAATGCAGCGACGTCCGAGATGCCCTGCAGCATCGAGTCCCATTTGTCGCCCTTGGTCAGATCGAGCCGCTTCAGGAGGGAGTCAGACATGCGTCCTGCATCGACCTCCGTCTGCGCTACCTGTTATCTTACTGTCAATGGCGTTTGACGACAGCGGAATGGATAGGACACACCTGCAAATCCTGGCGATTCGCAGATAGGATTTGCTCTTTGCGGGCGTTGAGCTCGGCTCTGATGGCCTGAAGTGCGGTGATGCGTTCTTCGGATGGGATCAGCTGGGACGCCTCGAAGGCGGCTTTGGCGGCGCTTGCTATCTCTTCTGAAGCAGAACTAGACATAGTTAGCTATGAATATTCGATGCACGTTCCTGCGTCGTGGTAGAATCTGAGGATAGTATCTGGTGGTGGATATGCGTTCTTGACAAGCATTACGGAGCGACGGAAGGGGTAAGTAATAGGCAAGTCTGCGCTCTAGTCAGCTCCCATTCCGTTGAGGTCCCGCCGGTGGCATCTCCAAAAATGCGCAAGTTTGGGAGTCGGAATGGCATCCCGATTGATCGCCAGACACTCATGCATCCATAGACCCACCAGCGCTCACAACAAAACGAGTTGAACGTAACTCGAGATACAATTAGCAGACTGTCACATCGCTACGTCTCCACTACATCCACCATATTCATCCCAGCCTCGGCTGGCTCGACCTCTCCATCCGCATCGGCATCTCTGCCACTCATTATGAATGCAGGGTCGCTCACCTCCGCGCGCACCTCCTCGCGCTCTTCTGCCTCCTCTGCGGACATCGCCGCGTGCGAGAGGTTCACAACCTGCCATTTGTCAAGGTACTCCTCGCCCATCTGTCATACGCGCATCGTTAGCATCTCGAATCAAAGTGGAATGATGTAGGAATGGCGAAAAACGCACATTGACACGCTTCTTCTTCAGTTGCATCTTACGCTCGATATTTTTGTAGTACGCTCCCTTCCCTCTCTTGCTCTCGTCCATGCCATCGTCGAGCACGAGCAGGAACTCGTTCGGCACCTCTTGCTCCACCTTTACCGTCTCGTAGTCTCGCACGAAGTGGAACGCCGTCGCGTTTGCTTCTTTCTCCTTCTCATCATCGTCGTCGTCTGCGAGGAAAGCCAGCGGATCCGCGCCTGCGGCTGAGGCGGGATTGAGGCGTGAGGCTTTGAAGGCGAGCGCCGCCTCATCCGTCTGCGTCAAATAGTACGCCAAGAAGTGGTCTCCGTCAGACTCCATTGGTCGGAGGATCGCGCAGTCCAATCGCGGGTCGTCCGTCTGGCCAACCAAACCCAGCATTTAACCACAAGCAAGAGAAAAGGGCGAAGAATCGAACGTACATCCGCATTCCGCTCTCCCGGCCGCTCACTGAACCTGAACAAATCGTACGCATTCGGCCAAATCTCCGCGTCGGGCAGCACCTCGTACGATTCCACAGCTGTGACCCCCGGTTTGTTGGGGTGCCGTATGGTCTTGAGGTCGAACTCCTTGTCAGGGTCCACGCTGGTGGCGGTGGAGGAGAGGGGGCGCGGGTTGGCTGCGGCAAACGAGGCTTCGATGGTGGCCAGCTGTGCGCTGTGCGAGACATCGATGACCACTTGCGGTGTGTATTTTCTAGAGTAGTCGTTAGTGTTGAAATGATCCAGTACAAATATTATATTACGAGAGACGCACGGTTCTTGGCCTGAGCCTTTGTTGGTGCTTTCGCGAGAAATGTACTCCGTCTTCCGCAACCAGGCAACATGCTGTGGTAAAGGCGTCGAAGGGCCACCACTCGTATGCGCTTTCGTCGAGGATGACGGGTCTTCCAGTAGGAACCTATCTCTCGGGTCTAATGGAGGTAAATTTTGCGGATCTGGGTTCAGCGCTGGTTGAAAATTCGATGCGTTAGTCTCTACAGACAGGTCTGTTTGACAGAAGGAAGACTCACCACTATCATCTCCTCCCTCCTCCCATAGGCACTCCCACCGCCCCAAGTCAAGCGGCATCCCACACTCTGCATCTACGATCATTGGCAGAGAGGTATCATTCGCAATCTCATTTAAGAATTCAGGCCGCGCATATCGATTGGGATTGGTGGGTATCTGGAGAAGTTTTGGTGGACATGGCGGCGCAGGGAGAGGATTCGAGTATCGGACTTTGACCAAAAGGTCGAGCTTGCTACAGAAGCAGATGGTCAGTTAGCAAAGGGGCTTATAAGCACGATAGCTTACCTTTTCTTGAAACTCATGCGCGTATTGAACGCGTTCACGTCGCCTTGCTCGTGCAGACACCAGTAGAGTCTAAACGCGGTAAGAATTTCGCACGATCCACGCACACGTGGGTTGCTTTAGATCTAATCTGACAAGCCAAGTGAACGCGAGGCTTCTACCACCACCGGCATCACCCCCAATCCCAAACTGCCACACTTATCTTGGTACCATCATACTCCGCAGCCCCTACAGAATGTCAGAAACCTCAGGAATAACCGCTGGTGCACCAGAACCTACCCCTACAGTGTCTGCCCCCGCTGCTGCTCCTGCCGCTGCTCCAGTTCCAACAGAAGCACCGTCTGAGGGGCTTACTAACATGTCGATTAGCGACACTGCACCCCCTGCTCCGCAACCAGGGGGCACGCCTGCTGTAGATACGCCCACCCCAACCACAGAGCCCACTCCTGCTCCGAAGCCTGCTAGCGAAACAGCTGCGCCAAGTGCCGCACCCGCCGCAGATGCAGTTGCAACCCCCACTAAGCCCATTCTTGCCACCACTCCCGCCAGCGGTAAAGCTGCGCCAGCTGCCACGTCAACTGCACAGCCCGATTCAAAGGAAGAAGTCGAGCCTCAGAATGCGCTAACAGGAAAATTCACTCCGGCGGAGTGGAAAGCACTCAAGGAGTTCCGCGTAGGTACTGTCTTGCCTCGCCTTCCGTTCACTGACGTTGTCCGCCGTTAGGACAAGATCCCCGCTATCGTTACCGATGCCTACTCTGATAGCCCTGCGGACAAGAAACCAACGACTCTGGATCTCTGGGGTGTTCCTATCCATCCAGATGTGAAAGATGCGCGCACAAGCGTCATCCTTATGAAGTTCCTCCGAGCTCGGTACGACCCCTTCCCTTCACGTCTGATGAACTTCTAACGTGCTCCCCCATGACAGAAACCTCAACCCGACATCAGCGGGGGAAATGCTGACGGCCACCATCCGCTGGCGTGCGATTTTCAAAGTAGACGAGGCCGTCAAAGAGGAGTTCCCAGAGAAAGTATTTGGGTCATTGGCTCACATATCCGGCGTAGACCGAGAAGGTCGGCCTGTCGTGTCGGTCTTTACATACTTGAATCCGCGAAATCGGGCACTAGGCTTATATATGCTACTTCAGGTATAACCTATATGGCGCGAACAAAGACCTCCAAGCTGTCTTTGGCGATGTCCAGCGATTCTTGCGGTGAGCTTTGAGAGCGAGGTTCTCAGAAAGTAATCCCATCTGATGCTACTGCCCAGGTGGCGCGTCAAGCTCATGGAAGAATGCGTGACAAGGCTCGATTTCTCAACTGTCGACCAGATGGTCCAGGTTCATGGTAAATCAAATACGTTTCGATGCCTCCTCATCACGACGACGACTTACATTGTATGTCAGATTACGCCGGCGTGAGCATGCGCGACCGCGACGCTAACTCCAAGAACGCTGCTTCCGAAGCGACCTCCATCTTCCAGAACCACTACCCTGAGTTCTTGGTACGAGTTTTCTGCATCTACCACCTCTGGACGCTGACGTTGGCTATCATCAGTCGCGTAAATTCTTCATCAACGTGCCGAGCCTCCTCTCGTGGATCTTCTGGCTCTTTAAATCTCTTGTAGCTGCACGCACATTTGCGAAGATGAGTGTTGTAGGCAGTGGACATCACGAGATAAAGAAGGCATTGTCGGAGGTGATTGACGAGAATCAGATTCCCAAGAGATACGGAGGACTTGCCGACGGATTCTAATACAGGAACCTTCGCTTGGGGTGATTTTATCAAACACGTTTAGCGCATGTACTCGTTCATACAATTTATGTACTATGGCTATGGTCTGTTCTCCTATTCCAATTAGCAAACTTTCACCGCTCCATTATGCGACTCGGCAATTAATTTTGACGAATTTCACGAAAACATTGAGTCTGCAAAAGAATTGTCAACGCAATGGCACTAAGTTGGCAGACGCCGCCGCCAAAATAATATCCGCGGCCTCAAGACAACGTTTAGTCCGTATTCTGACATTGATGAGTTGAAAAGAATACCTTTTCCGCGATAGCGAAGACCGTAGATACATTTGGCATGCTGATTTGCATCGGAATAATACTCGCGTCGACTACTCTGAGATTTTTTGTCCCGTAGACCTTCAGGTTGTGGTCCACAACGCCGTCGAGGTGACGGGCAGCCATAGCGACCGTGCCCACAGGGTGAAAGTATGTCTCTATGTGGCCTTTGATGTACCTGAAAACAGAGCAGTAAATTAGATGGGGCCTTCATGTGTTAGTCATTTACATACACTTCAAGTTCTTCATCTGTCTGTACGTCGCTCGGTGGAGCAACCGACTCGGATACCATTGAGTCCAGCGGTGCTGTTCGGATGATCTTCTCTCTAAGGCGCATACTTTTGACAAAAGCCTTCAAATCTATGACGGACGTTGTTATTTATCTGCAATATGGAAGACGGCTAAGCTCTTCGGCGCACCATAGGTTCGGCTAAGCAACTTGGGATCAATGGATGGCAGAGCATGAGGGTCTGTACTGCTGATGTGCTGGTATGATATTAGCGAAACGATTATAGACGCAAGTTTAAGCCGACTCACAACTGAGCCCCGGCTGGTGGGGTGCTGAAGTCAAGCGAAATTATTGAGAAAGCGAAGAGCAGCCGAGTCATGAATATACACACTAAATGAGCAATTGGATTCCACATGGTCATTCGACCATCAGGCAGGGGAAAGCCCGCTAATCCAGGCATATTTCCAAATAGGACCTGTAATTCAGGAACATTACTTTCGACAGATTCGAGCCATCGTTGTTGGATTGTAAATTGGGCGCGTTCGAGCGGCGTAAGCGACTCGTCACGCAGATATGAGTCCAGCAGCGAGACAAATTCCGCATGTTCTTCGGAAGTCGTAGCAGAGCGGATGGGTAGAGAAATGAAAGGACCTGCAGTGTTAGTTGCAACTGCGCTAAACACAAGCGTCAGTTTGTAGATCCTGCGTATAACGTGGAAGGTCATACTCTTTGCCAGGCTCTGATTTCAAGTGTTCGACGTAAGGAACCACACAGAAGTTGGCTTTGTAAAGCCGTCAGCTATCAGTGCGTAGCGGATAAAAACAACTCACCCGACGCCTCATCAGTAAAGCCGGTGCTCGTGCTAACGAGAATATGCTCTTGCAAATTCTCCCCAACAGGAAGTTCCAGCAGAGTCGCAATACCAAACTGGTTCAAGACTGATGCTCTCCCGATACCCGATAGCTCAAGTATTTGGGGGCTTTGGTAGCTGCCTATAGATGGTGCGCAATTGAAAGAATAGCGCATTGATAAGGGTTTGCACTCACCCGCTGAAAGAATGATTTCTTTGTTCGCGCGGACACTGTACTTGTTTCCATCGGCATCAAAGTGAACCTCCTTTGCTACGAGCTCGCTCCCTTCCTTGGCGAATGCAATCTTCGTTGTATATGCGCCAATCAATACTGAAATGTTACTTCGTCCTGCAGTCCTTGGGAGATACGCTGCTCCTGAATGGGATCGGAGTGCCTCGTCATTGTCTGCCATGCGAGCCATGTTGCTACAGCCAACCATGTTGCCACTATTTGGATCCGAGTTGATAGGGATAGACAGGTTTGATGCAGCGGCGACTAGCGGCTTGATCAATGAGCTATACCATGTGTTGAAGCTTGTCTTTGAGCTGGTCAGCGCGATGAGAAAATAATAAGTAGAAGCGGTCAAACCTTAACAGGTCCATTCGAGCCTTGTGATGGCGAGATGACACCGGTCCCGGGGAAAATATTGTTTTCCTGCGGAGTGTGACATTGCGACTTCTTGAAATAAGGCAGCAGTTCATCGAAAGACCAGCCTGGATTGCCGAGCTCAACCAGAGCATCATATTCGGCTTTACTAGCCCTCTAAAGGCCTTGTGAAGGACAGGCAGATTACTTTCAAAAGGATAAACATACCGCCCACATAAGCGCATTCATAGCAGAAGATCCACCAACAAGCTTTCCGCTGCATAGCCCACCGAGATGTTATTTAGGATATCCCTATTGAGGGTGAGGTCATTTACCGATGCACATCAAGCTTCCGGTTGTTGGCATGGGTTTGCTCGACGGTCTGAAAGTGCCAGTGGAACTCCTGTCCTGGTGTATGCGCAGCAGCCAGCCAGCCACCTAAACGGGCCTTCAGTTGGATCACCGGATATAAAGCCCGTTGCATGCACTTACCAGCTAGTCGAATGGTGGGGTTATCAGATAGATCTTGACCTGCCTCCAAAACACCGACGGTCATGTTAGGGTTTTCAGATAGGCTTGCATATTTGTCAGAAAGGGTCAATGGAATCAGTCCAAGGAGGTAGTGTACTCACCGGGAAGCAACTGTAAGGCCAGCAGTGCCGCCCCCGATGATCACATAGTCGTAGGTTTTCTCGACAAAGGAGGGGGCATTCGATGTAACATTTGGGAGCATTTGGAAGTTGAAGTGCAGGTTTAAGATGGAAAACCAAGTGTGAACGATTTATACGGAACGGGCTGAGAGCGCCCATATTCTGAGACACTGATTGCTCCAGAAGACATCCGAGAACGCCATCCCCGCCAAGTACTTATGATTATCAATCTGCCAATCTCCGATAACTAGCCTGCAGCCTGCTTATCGATGAAGAGCCACACACTCTGGTGTAGGTTGAGTCACCGGAATCATGGCTTAGAACCAGATCTGAAAAGTTTGCTAGCGCGCAACATCTCCTGGTATATTGACAAGTTGCTTGCAAACATTTAGCCGAGCAGGTGTTCAGGGTTGTAGCATGCTTGTCCGGAAAGAGCTGAGCGAAATTGATAGCAATCCTTCGAAATCACTATAAGTTAGTACAAGTGAATTCCAATTTCCATTTGCGTTAGGAAGATTATTATTATATGTTGGGGGGAGAAAACGATACCGATTCGTACATGCACAATATATGCCAGGGAGCATTATTTCTCGCCCACCTGCTCTACTGTCAAATCGGTAGCAGGAACAATCACGCTGCCCGTTTTTAACCGCCGGATGCGTGCCGCAATGCCCTCACTGATTCTTGAAGACCTACGTCTCTCGGAAGCCACAGTGCTGCTTTGCGTCTGCGTTCGATTCCCGATGAAACGTTCGCCGTATGTTGCCAACTGCACTCGGAAACCGGTGTTCGGATTGACGATGCCCCGTTTGACTTTGACGATATCAATGGCTTCTGCGGCCGTTAGGTAGATTGGAGATGTGGCCATAACATAGGCGCAGACGACTGTACTCGATCTGCTGATGCCCATGAAGCAGTGCACCTGAAAATGTTTTCATTATCAAGGAAGGAGATGGTAGCATTGGAACGTACCAGCACTTTATTCTCTGGATTCTCAGCTAACGCATCTCCAATAAACTTCGTGGTCCCATCCAGATATTGGAGTATATCAGCGTCCCATCTGTCCTGTATGGGTACGTGGTGTCGGACCATCTCCGGCATTTTCGCAGGCACCTCCTCCATGACCGTGACAGTGTGCGTTATCCCAAGTCTTTCCATCTCTTTTTCATCGCATGCACTGAAATAATCGCCTAGGTACAGTCGAGGCAGAATGAGGGATGGTGTGCGTCCTTGCTTTAGTCCGGGAAGATCGACAGGTCTGAATGTAGCAGCGCGGGCTTTCTGCCAGGAGGGCGTGGGCAAGGATAGCATAGTGTAACAGTAGATGAAAGACGAGGGAGTCTTCGCGTTGATGACGAAGTCCAGAAACTGAGTAGATAGGCTGTGTAGCAGTACTTACTGCCTTGTGAAGCATGGTGACCGTTTAGGGCGCGGCGAGGCACGGCGGGCTCGAGCCAAAGGCGCCGACCGCAAGATTACTTCCCTACCGTGACGTACCAGCCAAGTTGCCGGACGTAGCGAGGATGCCAGACAATGTCTCTCGCAAGGCCCACTGGTTTGTAGAAGGCTGCATAAAAGCCCTCGTATGTGCTCTGATCATGTGAGCTGAATCATCACATTCTATTTGAGATGTCACTGCTGAGCATTTATTCAAGTGTTGGCGCATACTTCGCTGTCTACGAGGTCGGGGGTTCGTCAGGTCTTCACATTAACTGGAATTTTGCTGATAGTTTATTGTAGTGAATTGGCTGGTTCGTTTCAGGCACTCGTATCTCCTAGGAGGTAGGTTTACAATAGCACTTGCCACCCAACGGGTCGACTTACCAAGGGACTAGCAATATATCTGGGCACGCTGGGCATCTTGTTCCCAATACTCTTGTCTTTCTATGTCTACATGACTCTTGGGCGAACCACTCGCGACGTCCCGCAATTCACCATGCCTGCCATAGAGGATCTCACCGAACCCTACGAATGCTTGAACTCCGGCGGAGATCTGGCAACTTGCAACAAGGACTTCTGTCGAGGCGCATGGAAGCCCCCTAGAACACATCACTGTTCTACCTGTGGAGTATGTAGGATGGACTTCGATCATCATTGCCCTTGGGTGAGTCGCGCTGGGTTCATTGCGGCTGATCAAACACTAACAGTATCTGTAGACAGGAAACTGTGTGACTCTCCTACGCATCAAGACATTCCTGGCTTTACTGTACACTGCGCCAGTCACCTTGCTCATCGCCGTCTCTCCTGTTATGCACATTCTTGCGGGACACATCGCTATGGCGTTGACAGTCTCCCGCGCCGATTCATGGGCGAAACGGGTGTGGTGGGACTGGTGGGGATCCTGGATATTCATTGGTGGACCTTTTGGAAGATATTTGATTGGCTCTGTCCTGGGCTTTCGCCTGATTGAATCGAGCCGCCCGGAAGGCCATGTCAGATATCCAGGCCAAACCATTCAAGAGCCTCATCTGACCATAGTCTTCGTCGCTGGAATGGGTTTGGTGTTAAGCTTGTTCTCAATGGTCAGTGCCTTGCACCAACCATCATTGCCCTTCTGATCTTACGTCTAGGTCATGGCCACCTTAATTACTATGAATGTCATTCGAGGCCAAACCTCGTTGGACACTTTCAAGCCCAAAGTTCACATCGAAAGGCTCGTACGCGTTCCTGGCCTACAGATGCATTTCACTTTGCCGAATAGAGCGACCGAAGTGTCCGCTCTCTTGCCTGGAGAAAGGCTGTACGACCTCGGTTGGCGGCAGAACCTGAGACTTTTAACTTCTCAACAACTCTTGTCATCGCAAAGTATTCACAAGAAGTGGGTCAGGATATCAGTAATCAATTGGATGGCCTGCTAATGGTCTCAGCCAGTGGCATCTACGTCTGGTCCAAGCTTAATCCCTCGATTCTCACTCGCCTTCGCCAGGAAGTCAGATCGTCGACGTCAGACCCGCGCCCTCATTGACAGTACTAGCAGATATCTAAACTCAGCAATTGCAATTGGTGAGGTGGTAGGATGCGCTATTTGATTCGCCAATCTTCATTCAAGCACAGCACTAGTGGGTCGCTGGCCAATCCATTTCAAGCTCATGGCGCTCGGCAACTGGGAAGGAATTGAGAGAGCGCATGAAATTGGAGAGATAAGCAACGAACAAAAGCTAATCAAACAATGGGCTGCACTTATATTAAACATATACACAAACCAATGGGCGTAGGCTATCACAAGAAGGGAGAGGTAGACTTTATTGATATCTGGATCGCTTTTGTTTAAACTGTATCGTTATATGATATATAGTTATATGGGTAGCACAACGATTGGATTCGTTTTTTTTATGTCATGAAAGGCGCCAGCGCCATGGTCGTCAAAGTCATAGAAGCATGCAGGCAATATTTATCCGAATAGGAAGACCTCAGAAGAACGAAGCTAGAACGGATGGCTGGGTAGCGATACACGTTGTAAACTTGGCGGCGTGCTATTATCGCTAGGCCGATGTCAATTAGGGAAAACCACAGAAAGGGAGGCGCGCAAGTGCAGGGACATGAAGCGAGGTGCATCGTGTCGGCGCGCAGCTCAATCAACTTACTAAGAAGGTGATCAGTCTTCTCAGCAGGCTGCTTTGAACTGGGTGAAGTCGGGAAGGTGGTAGTTTATCCCTAAAGGACGTCGGCGAGGACATGGTGTTCCATAGTTGCCTTCAGGTAAGAGGAGACCGGATAGATATCGGCATGTCAGCTGATGACCCGGTAAGAAACAGGCTCGAAGGAGTGTGTGCGTGCTGAGCGCTGTTGAATGAGTGCGGGCGTAGGAGCGCAGCTGAACGAGAAAGAAAACAGAGTTGAAGGAGCGTGGGCGCGCTTAGCGCAATGGAATGAAAAAGAAACAGAGTTGAAGGAGCGTGGGCGTGCTGAACGCAGTTGGATTAGAACGAGGCCAGAGTTGAAGGAGTGTAGGCGCGCTGAGCGCAGTGGAATGAGAAAGAAACAGAGTTGAAGGAGTGTGGGCTTGCTGAGCGCAGTGAAATGAGAAAGAAAACAGAGTTGAAAGAGAGCGGGCGTGCGGAGCATAGGGAAATGAGCAAGAAAACAAAGTTGGAAGAGAGCGGGCGTGTCAAGCGTAGAGACATGAGCAAGAAAACATAGTTGGAAGAGAGCGGGTGTGCTGAGTGTAGGGAAATGAGCAAGAAAACAGAGTTGAAAGAGAGCGGGCGTGCCGAGCGTAGTGAATTGAGCAAGAAAACAGAGTTGAAAGAGAGCGGGCGTGCCGAGCGGAGGGAAATGACCAAGAAAACAGAGTTGGAAGAGAGTGGGCGTGTTGAGCGTAGTGAATTGAGCAAGAAAACGTAGTTGGAAGAGAGCGGGTGTGCTGAGTGTAGGGAAATGAGCAAGAAAACAGAGTTGGAAGAGAGCGGGCGTGTTGAGCGTAGTGAATTGCGCAAGAAAACAGAGTTGAAAGGGAGTGGGCGTGCTGAGCGTAGTGAATCGAGCAAGAAAACAGAGTTGAAGGAGAGTGGGCGTGCTGAGCGTAGTAAAATGACCAAGAAAACAGATTTGAAAGGGGAGTGGGCGTGCTGAGCGTAGTGAAATGAGAGAGAAAACCTAGAATGAGAGTGATATTTCTGTTGATTTGGCCCAGTAAGGAAGAGGAAGGCGTCAAGCACCAACCAACCGGGAGATTCGTCCAAGTGGCCGTGAGCATGGTCGACTTAGACTTGTGAACGAGCAAGGGCTGAACAAGGTATCCGCAAGGGGACTCTTAGACATGTTCAGCACTTTGAAGCGCAAGGACTGATGCGGATTTCCTCGCAATGAGCTTCTTGAAGAAGCTTGGCAGGCTCTTGGATCTGCTGCCCTTGAAGCGAAGACTCTTCGTTTCCGCGTGTGTGAGCGACGGGGAGCCGGCAAGATCAGGGCTGACAGAACTATCCAGTGGGCGTGATGTACGACGCCCAGCGAGCTTCAGGGGCCAGGAGCTTTTCCGAGGGATAGACTTTGAGAGCGCGATGTCCGAGGGCAACGTTAATCCAGCGTCAGTATCCAAGGTCCGCGGCAGCCGACGACCTGAGATTCTCATGAAACCAGAGCGCGATCCAGAGAGGTCAGCCGCAACAGAATCCGAGGCAGAGCTAGGGCCAGGGTGAGGAGCAGATGCCTCGCTCATATTGATGCCCAATCCGAGGCCGGTGCAGCTTTGATCGTCTCCAGAGGATGTCGCGAGCTTGCTGTCTGTCTCGCTATATTCATACTCGGCGACCTCAGAAAGGGGCGTTCCTGGTGTCTGGGGAGTCGAGAGGCCAGTAGTCTCTGAGAACGGAGACCTGCATATATCAGAGGAGAAGTCAGCCGCCGAGTCGTTGTCCGAGTCATCTCCCATCGAGCTGTCCAGCGGGTTAACTGTGTCGCCGAGAGCCTTGTGTTGAAGGGCCTGTCCGACAGCTTGAGTTGTGTTGACCTCAGATTCGATGGGCGTAAGCTGTGCATTGACTTGAACCTCTTTAGCGGCGACCTTGACCTCTACGGACGTGACCTGTGCGGCTGACAGGGGCGGGATATCCGAGAGGATACGATGAATGGACAGGATGGCCGCGTTCGCATCTTCGTCGCCCGTGTCGCGGAAGACGAAGTCCTCGTCACGGGGATCAGCACCTAGGGGTAGAGGGGCGGGATATTCGTCGGCCTTTCCAGAGACGATAGGCTGGCATTCCGCATCCTGGCCGTTGACAAGCTCGATGGCGTTGCTGATCTCGAGGATTGCTGATGATTCCTCGTAGGGCTCTGATGAGACATCTTCAATGCTACAGATGCTGGAGTCCGAGGAGAAGGACGCAAGCAAGTCCTCCAAGTCGTCGGTAGCCTTCACAACCTTGTATATAGCAATGGCATGGACGAAGGGAGGCTCTTTGAGTCCTTGTTGAATAGGTTCAACATCGAGCATGGCGACTTCCTTGGAATCAACCTTGTCCTTGGTATCGGCATCGTAGTCGGTGATAATGATGCTGACCTCCGGTGCAGCGATCGTGAGCTGAGCAGAGTCTACGGTATCGACCTGGCTCTTCTCGCGTACAGTGGGGGCGATGACCTCGATCTCGGCGCCACCGATACTGAAGCATGCGTTTCCGTCTATGGCCGAGGATTCCTGCACAGGTGAATGTCAGCCAAGTTATAGATTGGAAATGGTAAACTCGGCTGACCATTGCCTGGATCTCGGCGACGACTCCATTGTATGTGTCAGCCACAACTTGAGACTGGGAGAAGAAGGCGATCAGGATAATGAAAGTGAGCATGGTATCAGGGTACTCACCGCTGTGGACTGGATGGAGTTCAACGCGGAGACGGCAACAGCAGCCAAGTGACGGGCGTCGAGCGCTTTCCAAAATGCATGGACCGATGGGTGAGTGATGGGCCCGTTAACAGCTACGAGCTTAAATGTCCCGGAAGACTGTTGCGCAGGTGAATCAGCTTTGACGTACGATACATGCAAGAGATGTTCAGACTTACCAGGTCAACGGAGATCTCGGGAGTCACCATGAAGTATTGGCCGCCCTCCAATTGTGTCTGATCCACGAACGCTCTATACATGGCGCCAATGTGTTCACGCTCCAGATGACTGGGAAGCCGAATCCTGAACGCGGATTGCTGCAGGGACATCGTAAAGAAATTCGTGATGGTAGGGCTTGATCAGAAGTGCGATGATATGACACGAAGTTGTTGGCCCAGCGGATGTCTGGGTGTGACGAGGTGGTTGGGATCTCGGGCAGAGTCAAAGGCAGAAACCTGGAGGGAGGGGCAACCCGGAGATTTTGAAGCTGACACCTGAAGAACTGACGGGGTCCTTGGAGAGAATTAGTGGGTGAAAAAGAGCTCTTTATATATGTTTCTGGGTTTAGCTGGTGGGCTGACAGTGTTACTCCTCTCACCCGACATGCCATGTTCCACCAGAGGTATCATTGCACAACGGTTCAATGGCAGTATGAAATCGCGCATGACTGTGAAGGGGACAGGACGTCGCTGCTGGGTCAGTCTCTCCATTCTGGGATACTGGTTGTGCATTCAGACACGGCGTATAAGGAGAGCTTGGAGGCTGCCAGGTAGAAATCAGGTCGTGCGCTGTGTAGTTAGCGATGGCCAAGAGTTAGAGCACTTTCGTGATGCACGCGTAGACTTTCTGAAATCTGAGTACAAGTAAGAGCGCTGTTCTTTCTTATCGTCTGCAGATGTAAGACATATGTAGCTGGTATAAAGGGTAGATTGAGGGTTTCAACATCAGGATGGACGCGACATGAGAGGTTAGCGTTGCGTAATCTTGCGTTCCAGTCTCGCGGTACCTGTCAAAATGTTGGCGCTCGTCGGCAGCCGCAGCCGCAGCTCGGCGACTTGTACAAAGTCCGTAGAGGTGTCCAGAGCGATGTGCTGTGATTTATAAAGTCACAAGCTGGCTGCGGACCTCTATATCATTCTGCGCATCTCCAGAAACCGCTGCCCCGTAGAGGCAAAATAGTTGACAACTGAGCTGCTGCTGGGTGACCCATCCCTAATGAACAATCGACCAGACAGACCACTCGTGGTCAAATGTACATTCGATCGCTGGAACAAGCGAATCACCTTCTCCTCCGCTAGGAACTGCTCTTATGACCTCCTCAAGAATAAGGTGCGCAGCTAAAACTACCTGAATGAGTGGATGGTATTGCTTAAATAGGAGATGACGATCCGCAGGTCGAACAGTGCTTTTCGCTATATGCTACTTCATATGCGATCGCGTACAAAGACGATGATGGCGAGGTTACAGATATAACGACTGAATCTGACCTCACCGAAGCCATCCAATACTTTCAAGCTGGGAGTGATGACCCCCCTATGTCTTCTGCAGCCTCCATCCTCTCCGGCCGCAGCTTCGGCAACCGAAAGATTACGCTGCGCGTGCATATAACAGTCGACTATGATGGGCCTAGCCTCTCGGACACCTCGTCCCTCGCAAGCATGGACGAGTACAAAGGACGCAATGGCAGCCAGGCTTCGTTTTCCTTCAGCCCGCCTGCCTCAGTCGAACTCGACGACGACTCTGTTACCATTAGCTCACATGATACGGGAGGTAATAGGCAACCCAGTATCTCAATGACACTCGCATCATCCCATGATGATAAGCACGCCCATTCATGGGACGCCCGGACCACGTCGAGCGCCGTGCAGTCGATTGATTCGCTCGAGGTTAATGGCCCACGCCCGACGCAACACTCATCACAGGAGACATTAATCAGGAAGGCAGGGAGCTCGCAGGGCTCCCTTGGGGCTGAAAAGCCACTACCGCGATACCCGGAAGACCCTTCTGCTGTTTTCGAGCGTCTTAAGCTACGCGAAGCTGGCGGCGGCTCCCAATCATCCAGCTACCAGCAATCGGTATCAGCCGATGAAGATCGCGGGGCTGCGTGGCTACGGGACCAGAATACCCGTACGATCGAAGCGATGCTGGGCGCTCTGCCGGAGCCCTCGGACTCCGACGGCGCATCGTTCTCCTTTGGACAGAACTCGGAAGCTGACCCGCTGGAAGGTGATCTGGCACTCCACCAAAACTCGCGGGGAAACTACTACTACTCGTATAACAAGACAACTTCCCGCTCAGATGGGAGCAGCTTCATGGAAAGCCAGTCGCGTGATCGTGATTCAGGCTATGAAGACGGGCCGATTGGCGTGAAGTATGAGTATCAAGTCGAAGAGGCTAGCATTGCGGCAGGATCTGACTTTCCCGCGAAGCCTCGCCCTACATCCATGCAGCTCACATGGCTCGCGGCCCAGCAACGATCGCACACGGATGGCGGCAAAGCCACTGGCTCGAGAAGACCACATGCACCACATTCCTCCAATTCAGAGCCGCTCCCCGTGCTGCATGAGCACCAGCACTACGACTCCGACATACCCCCCGAAGTGCTGCAGTTCTTGCCGCCGGGCACTCCACCAGAAGAGACGCTGACGGACTGCTCGGAATGCGGGGTCGTTCTTGACTCTATTCGATATGTGTGCTCAGCATGCGGCGAAAAGCCTCCATTATCCACATCTACCGAGAATGACAACTTCGGAAAAGGAAAGGCAAAGAGTGACTGGGACGAGGAGAGCGTCGATTTGCATTATCCTCCGCCCGGACACCGCAGCGGATTCGGGTCGTCACCAGCGCTATCATCACGCACTATGGTCGCCGGGGCATCTAATGCTTCGATCCACTCACACTCATCGAGGCCGCTTCCTTTGCTACCTCACCTTTCCAGCTCACCTTCATCGGGGATCTCTTCTCCGAATTCACCACATCCATTCATCGAAAACGGCTACGAGCTGTGTTCCGGGTGCATAGAATCCGCTGGGGTCAATCATGCGCTTGAAGCAAATCTGGCTTACCCGGGAATTCCAGTGGGCAGAGGAAACGACTCGCCTTCGTCGCCAGAAGATGCACAGAGAGCATCATCGCAGTGGAGAAGATCGGCACCGAAGCAAAAGGGTCAGCTCCGGCATGCGTATCTGGAGAAAGTGTGGGCGCATCGCGGGTGGGAGGATGTCGGTGAGCTATCTTGATCCTTGCGAGTACAGATCCGGCTTCGAACTTACCTCCTTTCACAGAGCAAGATGATATGCAGGCGTGCAAATGCTCCACATGCAATACCATCATCGTGAACAATCGATTTAAGTGCGCTTCTTGTCAAAATTTCAATTTGTGCAAGGCTTGCTACAGGTACGTGATGCTATGGTATCGCTTATTTTTCTCAATGCATAATTATGCCTTTTCTCCAGTCAAGTGCACGAAATACATCCGTCACATGCATTCTTGTTTATTCCAGATAAACCTGTTCGCTCCCGCAGCGAACCTGCGCCTCAACCTACACTACCCATTGACCCCAGTGATGAGATATGTATGTTTGCTTCATTCAATAGGTGGTATACTATCTGATGATGTTCCAGCCATGACTCACCCTGGCGTCAAATGTGCCCAGTAAGCATTCCTGCTCTGATCTTCAACATTAGTCTGATTCCTTGTAGCTGCATGCTGGCCATCATCGGAGCTCGATTCCACTGTGCCATATGTGACTCTGTCGACATCTGCTCTAATTGCGAATCGGCCGGCTTGCCAGGAAATCTTGACTCATCAGATGATAGCCACAACTCATCGCACATCATGATCAAGGTCGGAGCATCGACTCATTTATCTTATAATCGTGCTTAGATCATGCCAGATCCCCTTCCCACTGGAAATCAACGAGCTTCAAACAGCTAGCAAACGAGCGACAAAACTGTGGACAGACAGAGACGCGCCCAACGTCCTTGGCGGCCCGATGAACACCGCGTCGAAAGCGAGTTCCGTGTACTCATCTTATGCGCGTACAGTTGTCGGCAACGGCAAGAAGCTAGTCGAGGAACCAAGAGAAGATGATCACGGCAAGCACTGCAATAGCTGTCAACAGGTCAGTTGATCTGTCGTGATCGACCTCATATTCCGTCTAATAAGCCTGTACAGCCCATCTATGGTGTTCGATATCAATGTGGATCGTGTCCATCATTGCCTATGGGTTATAACTTGGTAAGCACCAGACACTTGGGTGCGCATTTGCGGCTGGCGCTAATTACCAAACCTCTTCGCAGTGTGAAACTTGCGAACTCAGTTCATATAAGGTTCACGACCCGCGGCATATCTTCTTTAAACTACCCCGCCCGGTTTTCAAGGAATTAGAGTCACCCTCTCCGTTCTTGCCAGACCTGTATGTCGATGCCATTCAAAATTAAAAAAATTCAGCTACTTACTGATACGCTTTCCAGGTACAAATCTCCCGCCGGACCTCCTTCGGGCATGTACAATCCCGCAGACCCTCAAGGTAGAGCTGTCTGTTCAGTCTGACGCACTCTGAAATTCACTAGTTTGCATTAGATTATCTTAGGTCCTTGGTCCACACCTCTGCGTTGTGCGATCGCTGCGTCACCAAAATTAATGGGGAGTGGTTCCGATGCGCGTACTGCCCCAAGGACCTCTGTAACAGCTGTGAAGCACTCGATACCCACGACGACTCTCACGTTTTCCTTGTTTTCAAAGCCCCGGTACGAGGTGCCCTGTCATCACAATCATCTTGAACTCATTTTATCGGCCACAGGTTGACATGCACCACAAGCTTAGGCAATTCGCCGAGCTGGACAACCCACATGGATCGCCACCCATCATACCCTATCCACTGTATCGTTAAGTCGGACCTACTTACCCATGACTGAGTCTATGTACTTTGTTGCCTGTGTATGTATGCATCAATTGCTGTAATAACTGATAGAGGACTGTATTGGCAGCCATTGGTTCATGCAGTAACGCGATATCATGGAGAGTCCAGTGTGCTTTTTCCAAGACATGCCAAGGCACGAGTTCATAACAACCCACACCATCACGTGATCAACGCGAAAACGATGTATCTCGTTTATATCCTTCCTCCACGATTGAGGCTTAGAGAGCAAGTCGGAAAGATATGGTAGAGGTAGAGAGCTAGATTGGCTTAGAATGTCGTGAACTGATTTCTTTGAGAATAAGACTCGATTTTTTAGGTCGATCAATGTATGACTCGGACCGTCACAGATCTTGTGCCACATTCTAGATATTTCAATAATCTGTCTTTGCCCTGTGCATAGTCTGCATCCGACATAAAATCTTGTGTCGGCGAATGTCTGGCTTGAAGTACTGAAGCTCCAGTCATTGCAAAAGGCGCTGTTGCTTCACATTTGGTTCGCATAAGTGTGAGTCACGCGCCACGCAAACATGCGCAAACATAGATACTGCCAATATTCAAATTGGTGCAAGTCACAGATGCCATGCAGTGGCACGATTGCACGACTGTAACCTGGCACGACAGAGATCATGGCTACATACTAACTGTTCTGACTGATTCTGGGTGACCTATTACCTGCACATGGCTCGAAAGCAATGTATGCCAGCAATCACTACGTTGTAAATACCTGTGCCATCGTAACCCAAGCCTAGAACATCTGGCCATGTCAAGTCATCCTTCCATTGCCATTGCCTCCTTTCTGTCCATTTCACAGTCGGTGCCGAGTCTAGATCCGCTTCCTGTATTTCCGGTCATTAACCATGCCTTTGAACAGATCAGGTGGATCTGTGAAGAGCGAGAGCCTCGTTCCTCGATGGATTGGATAACATCGTTCCAAGACCCTCTTCATACCCAAATGACTGCGACTCGTGCCTTCCACGCTCCTTTATCATCGCAATCGCCTATATTCAAAATACCGCCCACCTGTCGCCGACATCTTCCTTCCTCACACCACCCGCCAGTGATATTTAGGAATGGCAGGAACACCAGAGGCCATCGATTTATTCACTTCCAGAGACAAGGTCATTGCGTATGTTTCATCTTACAGAAACGTCTTTTGCTCCTCGTTGATATCCTACCAGCGTCATGGGCCCGCCTGGCGCGGGAAAGAGTACTGTAGGTCTCTTTTCGTCTGCCCGTAGCATATGATTCTAATTGAACAGTTCGTCGCCCAGGCAAGCGGAGCCGGGGAAGACAATATCTCGCATGATCTCAAGAGTCCTGAATGCGATGTGCGAATCGTCAGGGCCATCTCTGACATCGACGGTCACCCCGTAGTATTTGTTGATGCGCCAGCGTTTGACAACAATGAACTCACGGAGTTAGAGACTCTCGAGCTCATCTCCAAATGCTTGGTTAAAATGTGCTGTTTTCTCCTATATTCTTTGCGTGACCGGAAACTCATTTCTGCAGTTACAAGAAAAACATGAAACTGGCTGGCATTGTCTACGTGCACCCCATCAGTGACAACAGGATGAATGGTACACACATGAGCAGCCTCCGCATGCTCAAAACCATCTGCGGCAATAATATGTCGGGCATAACAATTATCACCTCAATGTGGAATATAATCAAGGATGTTGAAGCGTGCGAGAAACGAGAGGCAGAGTTAAAGAGTAACTGGTGGAAAGAGTATATTCAGCGCGGGTGTCTCATCGAGCGATTTTATGCCAACGACTCCACCTCAGCTCGCCGCATCATCAAAGATATGCTCCAGGGCCCTGGTTTAACTCTTCAACTTACCAAGGAGATCGTAGACGAGAAGAAACCGCTTTCCCAGACCACTGCGGGCCGATCAGCTGGTGGTTTGCGAAGCATTTATAAAGCCTGTGTGCACGCGTTGGGTGAGTCTTGGAATGTTGTGAAACCGCTGCATCTAAATTCAACTATCGCCCCAGGCCGCAAAACTAAGACAATCTCTGTATGAACTATATTTTTGAGCTTGCATCTCTGTATGTCATTTGCATAATTATAGGGACCCCCCACTGCGTGGAATGCCCGACTGATATATATTAGAATATTTACTGTTATGGTGATTTCAGATTTGGCTCTAAGTCTCGCGTCCGAGCTCTCCTCTTATCACCACCTGTTCCCTTGCTTTCTCCCATACCGGTTCCGCCGTCTCTCTCCAATACCTAGCTCATGAACATGCTCCGAATCTAGGAGTCGCAATCAACTTGACTTATCGAGCTGGGGGAGGGCGCCGTACGCGTGCGCCTGCACCCGAGTCCTGACGGAACGCATGGAGGTCGAATCTTATCAACAGTGCGTCTCGATCTGGGGCTCTAACTTTCCTTAGGCACTGACACCACTTACAGCTCCATAAGCTGACTCGGCGACGTGAGACCGTGGACTATCATGGGTTGGTAATGGGTAGGTCCTTCCAGTACCCAGGTACGGCGCCCACTCTATCCTTTCACACTGACTGACAAGAAGTTTACCTTCCCAGAACTCAATATGACCAACAGGTACGCACATTGCACCCAGTTGATCCGATTGCATGCATCCACTAACAGCTCATTGAGGTCCATCTGTCGACTATATGCGCTCTTTCGAGTACATGCATGCACTTAATAACCGTTTCCCAGCTGATTCAGCCTTCATAGCAATAATCCCACTTGAGGATGCCGCGCGGAATGCCACTACATGACCACCTCTCACGCAAACAAGGTACGTTGCTGTACTTGAATCTCTGACATATGACCATTGCTGAAACGTTACCCCACAACGGGGCGCATTCTAAATAGCACGCCAGCTTGCTGAATGCGGGTTCGGAACAGGATGAAAAGACGGGCAAGCAGGGGATTCAGTTATGTATACGCGCGCATCTACCCGCCGGCTCACACAGTAGCATCACTGGAATAGGGCCAGGTGCTCGGTGGTTAGTAGGAAGAGCTTGTACATTGGGTACATAATATATGCTGTTCCACCCCTAGCGTATGCGAAAACAAAAAACAGTAAGGAAGAAATTATATATGCATGCTACCCCAGTACTTACCCTAGGCCTCCAGAGAGCTGCAGAAACCCTGCGGAAAGTCTTAACAAAATGACTGCAAAGCTTACAGCCATCGGCGAGTTCGTAGACACATCAATGAAATTCAGAGGCCTACTGCGGGTTATGCCGGGGTCACTGGGGCTATTCTGAATTTCATTGATATGTCCAAGGGGCAGGCGCCGGAGCAATCCGTGAAACCATGCCCCCCCGCCCCCCTGGTCGTGGGAATGTGGCTGTGCAACGAGCGAGCCACTGTCTCCTCACCCCGCTCGTTTGTCGACCACAATAGCATGGGTGGTTACATTATATAGAATAGGATTTGAGTTTAGTCATAAATGAATAATTCGAGAGTAAAAACACAATATTTAGATGCATTTATGGCGCAGAATAGGGAGTGCCCATGTCCCTCCTCTACCACCTCTTCAATTGTCTTCAAGCTGCTTCTTTATCAAACACAGATGCGCTGCTCAGCACATCCATCATGTAAAATAGCATACTTGAATCGATTTCGCAAAATTTCAGCGCTTCTGCCGTCCGCACAGCACTCTGCCACTCAGGTATCAAAGCCGCCAGCTGCAACATGTACTGTCACAACTTGAAGAATATTTGCCAGAGAGAGCTATACACATATAAAGCTTGGTTTCAAGCAAGTCTGAGATTATTTGGGCTCGGTTGTGTTCCCCTTTTACATGTAGTGTGTCCTAGTGGAAGGAAGGACATGTGCATTCCCTAATCTGTGCCATAAATGCATCTAAATATTGCGCTTTTAATCCCAAATTATTTAATTTAAGACTAACATCAAATTATACTGTATAAGATGTGACCATCCATGCTATAGTAATCGACAAACGGGTGGGATCATGGATGAGGAGACGGTGGCTCGCGCGTTGCACAGCCACATTCCCACGACCAGGGGGGGTTTCACGGCGCCTGCCCCTGCAGCTGGCCATGGATGTGTCTACGAACTCGCCGATGGCTGTAATAAGCAAAACTTGACGGATTCGCGTAAATACGTCAAAGTTTCGTGGCGAGGTATTCTGAGGGAAAACTTACGGAAAACTACAGGCATTCTGAGATTTTGTATAAGTTTTCCGTTTCCTGTCACATAACTTCTGGCTTTGTGCTGTGGTAGGGGCAGGCCAAGAGAAATGAATTGGCCTCGCCCGTTAAGTGCTCGTTGCAGGTGATGTCATTATGATGGAGCACTTCAACGTTTCAACACCAAATGAAGTGCCCACCCGACGGCAGAGCCTCACAGCAAATCCTCGAGCGCCGAATGTGGTGCCGTTCTAGATGAGTGCGCCAGCGTTGTGGGGCTTTTGTGTGGCTGTGGCCTATATGGTGCCCGGGCCCTGTGCACATGGTTCATCTGTGTTATCACGGCTCCGGGGAAAGTGTTGAGTTTCAGTGACTCAGCTGCAGCTAACCGGCGCGATTGCCAGGTCCAGAGGGAAGATTTGGCCCCTAACTTACCCCTAAGCGTCCCCCGAGCATCGGGCTATCAAAAGTTTACAAGTACCTCATTGAAGACGCGTACTTGACTCCCTCTTTTCCTCCTTATAGTGCGCGTAATCATCTTCGGACACACCGTTTTTGATCCCACCTGCATCCCATGCAGTCCGACGTTCTATTCGCACCGGCATCCCTAGCGGCCGTGTCTGCTGTCGTCCTCGTTGCGCGAAGTGTCTCCCTCTCGCTGTCTAAGCGTTCATCTAGGGGCAATGATGATCTAAAAATTGGCATTCTCAAGGCTGGGAAGGCGGTCTTTGCATGGAGGCTTCTGAAGCTCATGGGCTGCCTGGTCTTGTTGGGCCTCTCAGTCGCGTCGACTGTGCTGCAACCTAGAGCCCCTAGAGATTTATATGCACATATCGCGATTTGTGTTACCTTTGTGAGTCGCCCACATTTTCTCGAAGCTCTCTGCTTACGCCCTGCAGGCGTACACTGTCCTTCTCGGTGCCCTGTCTACGTTCGGGACGTCAAGAGCGCGAAAGGTAGCCTCCGATCATCTCACTATCCTTCTGTTGGTCACCATGGGCGTGTATGCATACCGTGACCTATACCCACTGGCCATTATTGGCAGGCAACCAATGGACGCCTCGGCTGGGCGGTTCCTCTGGCCGACCGTATCTATTCTGGCATTTACAAGTGTCGGTACACTCTTGCTTACCCCACGCGAGTATATCCCCGTCGACCCCGAAGTAGGTGCTCTTTTTTATATGCAAATCCTTGCTTATCAGAATCACCCAGCACCCGACCCCTAACCCAAGCCCAGAACAGACGACTTCACCCCTGGGCTTTGCGCTGTGGTCGTTCTTGGACCCACTCATCATTATGGCAAGTCGTGTGGCTCACTTAGGATACGATCAGCTTCCGGCTTTGTTGGACGTGGACGAGGCGAAGACATTGGTAGCCAAAAGCTTCCCGGTGCGTCCAGTATTTTCATATCTTCTTTTGACGACAGTCACTAAATTGACCATGCAGGTCCTAGACACCTTCTCAAACCAAAAGAAGAGATACATATTTTGGGGACTTGTCAGCGTCTTTCGTACGATCGCCCATATTCTTGTCACTCCTGCACAAACTAATCTTGATCGTAGGCGTCGAGTTAGCCCTTCAGAGCTTGACGATGCTCGTTCAGGCTTTCGCGCATATTGCCAGCCCTATAGGCATCGCCGGAGTGCTCACGTAGGTCCAGATCCCTGCTAGAAGCTATAAGCTGTCTGATTTATCGGCGATATTGCTCAGGTACCTCGAGAATCGCGGAGAGGGCGCCACGGTCCGTCCCTGGGTATGGGTAGCGTGGCTGTTCTTGGGGCCCATCATTGCCTCTATCGCCAACCAGCTGAACAATTATTTCTCGGTAAGTTAGTCTCTTTTCCCGCCCTCTGTGGCTTTTCTCATTCGTGATGCAGACGAGGACGCTCGTCCGCACAGAGGGAATTATTACACAGCTCGTCTTCGAGCACTCGCTGCGTATTCGGATGAAGGCCGAAGGGCAGTCTTCTGGCGACGACGGCGACGCCACGCAAGTTGGGACTCCGGACTCCGCTTCAGTTGCGGGGGCAAGCACCACCGAAGACGCAGGGGATGATGCGTCGCCTGGCAAGGGCAAGAATAAACAAACTATCTCTGAATCCAGCACACTCCATTCATCTTCGAAGGGGAAGTCTAAGTCTTCTGACAATCTCGTTGGGCTGGTCAACAATTTGGTCACCACGGATTTGGCCAACATTGGCGAGGCGCGTAACTTCATCTTCCTTCGTAAGTCATGTTGTGTCGACTCGCTTGTCAAATGTCTGGCGTGCTCAATTCGCTCTCAGTCGTGTACATCCCGATCCAAGTCATCGTGTGCATCGTGTTCTTATACCAAATACTTGGTTGGAGCTCTTTCATTGGGGCGATCACCATGGTTGTTCTCTTCCCACTCCCAGGATGGGTCGCAAATCAGATGCAATACGTGGAGGCAGAAAAGCTGAAACAGGTATGCTTTCTCTTGTGTATGGCAAAACCCATTGTGTCCTCAGAGCGTTACGCATTTCAGACAGATAGCCGAGTTCAGACGGTCACGGAAAGTAAGCTGCTCGCTGGACCTCTTTTTATAGTTATCAGTTTTTGATGCGTAGCATTTAGCCCTCGGCGTGCTCCGCATGATCAAACTGTTTGGCTGGGAGAACAAGATGAACGAAAAGATGCGCAACATCCGCGAGCAAGAGCTGTATTGGCAGAGAAAGTCGCAGATTCTCAAGATCGTCAACAATAACGTGAAGTGAGCACCTCAACTTCAACTCCTGTTCTCAGCCGCCA